>JAPMOR010019249.1:0-41633 GCA_026543865.1 Argiope aurantia | reverse complement strand
TTTATTTGTTTAATCTAAATTATCTTACAATATTTATTTTGGTTATTTATCTAACTTGTTTCAGAAATAAATGTCAAATATTTATTATTTACGCTTTTATTTTCATTTTTACTGGTGTCCCTAAAAAATTGAAACACACCTTATGAGACTTTCGAATACATTAGACCTCCAGGACATCATTTTGACGTTTTATTTACTTTTTTTTTTCTTTAAGAATACGGCAGAGTGGTAGGAAGATGTATATTAATACTTTGGGGAAATTCAACTTAAAACAATTATATACTATATTTATTTTTCGGAGCAATAATCAAGTTCTGGTATTTAGGGAATAATTATGCATGGAATTACTTTTCCGAGCCCTAAGAGTTAAAAGGATCTATGCAATTCACTGTCAAACATTAAGGTAACTTAAATATAAGAAGAATAAATTTTTTAAAAAACTTATACATTTGGAAATATATATATATATATATATATATTTTAATTTTAGCAATATTTTTCTAATACTACTTAAATATATATTATAAAGAAAAGAATGCATGGTAAAAATAACAGATCGATATTCGCTCAATAATTTTATTCACTTATGTTGAAAAAAGAAACAATTTTAATTAACTAGATTTCTTAACAATCATGTATGCAATGTATCTAAAGCTTTTCTAAAGCTAAGATAAGCTAAGAATTTCTATATTCAGTAAAAATAAAAAGAAGCAAATTAGAACATATATAGAATAAAATTATTTTTATGCGTACTATTTTTCCATACATTTCATTGCGCTTATTTATTCAACTGTATTAATTTTGCTGTTATTTTACAGAGACATGAGTTTGAGAAAAAAATTAACTATTTTAATTACATTAGCAACTTGGGTTTATTTAATTTTAACAAACATTGTTGATATCTGGATGTTTAAAATGTCTATTGTTTTTAAAATCGGACGTTTACACTTTTTAATTCTTTATTTGATTGACGTTATTTTTATGTCATGCAACCTTTTTATTAAAGCTTTTATAGCCTCCACTTTCTTAAATAAATAAATAATAACTTTTTCAAATTACTATTAATGAATTTCAACTGTGATTAATTTATGAATTTATGGGCACTATAGTTAAATATAAAGGTAAAGCAGAATTTCAAACGCTATATTTTCGTTATTTCTGAAATATTCTACAAATCCAATAGCTATAAATTCTTAATAATTTCAGTTTTCAACTTAATGACGTCCCGTTTTAATAACATTGTGTCAAGAATAGATAACACACCGATTAATCTTCTTTTATCTTTTCCGTGAAAAGATCTTCTCTATTGAGAAATGGAAAGCGTGACGCACGAAGTTGCAATTCTCGATATAAAATGTATCACCTGCGATGCCAGACATTAAATTACTTAGGTGATTAGTCGCGTTGATAGTGTTAACAAGAAATAAAGCACTAAACAATGCTTCATTAGAGAATTTTTTATCATTTACCTCCGCCGATTAGCCTAATTGCTTTTAGTAAATCAGATATCTTTTACCTTCGGTAAAAAACGATTTTATTGTCTTTCCCTTTCTATATTAAGACTGAAACAACTAGGATGTAAAACAGGTGTTCTTCAAATTCAACGAAAACTTTAATTACTTTCCTAGAGTGAGATGCATTGCGTAAAACAATGCTAGTAACATCGCACAATCATATTCATATTTTCATAGAGAAAACCTATTTATAAATGTTAGCTGCCTTTGACAATCAACTGCTCCCTCAGATTATTGACCTTTTAGGCTATTAAATATTTATATGGAGTGTGCAATTTTTTTAAAAAATTTCACCCTATTATTTAATAAGATCGAAAAACTAAAATAGAATTTAATTGAATATGGTAATAGCACGTGCAAGTTAATAGTGTATATACTATGAAATGAAAGCGGAAGTGAAAATTTTGCTTCGAAATTAATGTCTCTAAAAAAAGATTTTTTTTATCTTGATGTTAACAATGGCAAAAGCTCACGATTAAAAGCTTTTATGGAGCAGTTCATAGCATTAAATCTCACAACATTGAAAATTAATAGCTACAAACTGTGTATTACATTTTAAAAAAATTATAAAAAGTAAAGTAAGCATTGCACAGAAATAAAACTGATATCATTAAAAAAAAATTCTCTGAGATTTTAGATAATGTGAAAACTATTTTTATTGGATAATAGTTTTGGTAGGTCAATGCCCATAAATAAGTCAAAACAGTTATCTATCTGATATTGGTTAAACCTATTCTCGCACTTGATTAAACTTTGTTTAATGTCCACTTTTTGATTTATTTTTTCCCCTTTATTTCCGTGGAGTAAATAATGTTCTTGGTGAACCCTGTACACAACATTGCTAATAATACTTTGGAGTTTCAATAATTAACGAAATATTGAACTAAATATTCAATGAAATTGTCTAGAATGTTCGTATGGTAATTTGTTTACATCTGACTGTTCCATTCGACAATAAGTAATGAGATCGATTTTTGTGCTACGTAAGTTAACAGTTTATATACACAGATAGAACCATCTAATGCTGCAAATTTAAATTTTTTCATTAATAATGCGAATTTTTCTTGTAGAGGCCATAACAAACAGAAGTATTCTTCTCTCGATTTTCATATCAGTTACCAAAATATAGCGCGTTTTGATCTTTCTAATATGTTATATAAACAAATATTGTTACGGAAACATGTCCTGTATAATTATAATGATAAGTCCAACAGACTTAAAAATGGATAATGGCGCTTCATTCTGTATGAAAACAAGAAACACAGGAAACAAACCAAAGAAGAATCATACACAAAGCATCACTTGCAGAAATCAGTTACACAAGAGTAGCAAATCGTTACTAAACAATCCGAATAGTATGTAGCTTAGTAAGAGAACTCGCTGCAGATCAGCATTCTAAAGAGAAAATTCACTCCGTTATTTTCTCGAGCATGGTTGCTCTTCTTCTGTGTTCTATCTGTGAGGTGTGTGAATGTGTCCCCCTGTAAAAAAAGGGTTGTGCATGAGAATGTGACTCATGAAGTAGCTAAGCTGTACTCTTGGCCCTAGTTGGCGCTGCCGAAAAAAAAAAAGAGACGCTGACTTGGCTTAAAGAGCTGACAAATAGCGGGTTTGCGAAGTGCCATAAATGACAACAGATAGACATAAATCAGAAAACAATTTTTGGAGGACTTCGTATAGTCAGAAATCTGCAGATTCACCCAATTCAGCAATCATTATACAGTTTTTGAACATTAAAATATTTTCTGCAAGGATACTTCGTAAAGAAGTAAAGAAATGCCTCTATTGTGTTATATTTACTTAGCTTAGTGGTAATGCATTTGCAATGCATGGGATAATGTATGCAGGATATGCATAAGTCCTAGAGTAAAAAAAAAAAACATATGCTAAATAGAAATTGAAAATATAAACGTCACCAGCCAGGAAGAGAGAGAATCTCCATCCATAGTTGAGGATAAGAAAGGCTGTAAAGAAAGGAGAAAGACCCCCGGAGATGTTAGCGCTGGCTGACAGCACGCTCCACCAGGTGCCGAACTGGGTCGGGGAGAACCACTGTACAGAAAGAAAACATGGACGTTAAAGTGATAAAAGCAACAAATTAATTTTCGAAAACATATTGTTATTAGTGTGCCAGAAAAATAGATCTTTTTATATATTTTTTAATTCAGTATTACAAATATTTAGAAATAATGAAATTAATATGGGGCCCATGATGGCCACCTTGATGGTTTCGGCAAGTGCCAGTTTCTAAATTATATTTCATCAAAACTTTGATCTTGTATTTTTATTCGGTGCAAATTAAATTTAACTTTCGAAGATTAAATTCATTTTTCTTGTACAGAAGAATTATAGCCATAAGCATCACCAGCGGCGATTTGGCCAAGCCGGTTACTTTACTGCAAGCTGAAAATATTCCTGTATTAATAGCATACAACATCGTCTATACAAGATCAAGAGAGTATCGTAGGCACTCAAATGTTCAAATATCAAGAAAAATAAGGTACAATATCCCTTTTTGAAAGAACATTGCGTTCTTTAAAGGGGAGTGCGTTGTAGCTGACAATTTTTTTGTTTTGTTTTGTTTCTTTGCAGCTTCATTATATTACCATACTGCTAATGGATAATAATAAAATAAATGAAACCGACTTTTTTTTCCAAAATAAAGTTTAGAGATGCCTCCTTAAAACTTTCTCGCATATTCTCTAATAACGCTGTTATCCCAACACACACACAAAAAAAAAAAACACTTGAACTCACATTTTACCATGTATCTTCGGTCATCAGGATATTTAGGAGACTGAACAAAAATTGGTGAAAAAAAATGATTTTTAATCATCCTATTTCATCAGAAAGTTGATAATATATTGAAAGTTTGAACAATGATTTTACATGCTATAGCCAACACTCATATATATATGGGAAAATGTAAAACTTTTTGCTTTTAATATAGAGAGGTTTCAATCAAACTAAACGAAAGAATATGTGACAAAATATTATTAAAACATTATGTCAAAATATAAGATTTATTTTATAAATATTCAACTGTACAATTGAACACAATAATTATAAAGCGTAAAGATCTAAACAGACAAAATTTGATATTAAGATTTAGCCTTTATAACGCATATTTGTATCAAATTTAAAACCACGCACTGACCGTCTATCGGTCTGTGCGTTTGAATGCATATAAGCGCTGTAATTCAAAAACGTAACAACTTTAACTTAAAGTTAACAACAACTAACAAACGTAACAACAACAAAAACGTAAAAAGAGCAGTAATAAGCAACGTAGCAACTAAATGAAATGACAGTTTTAACATCTACAATGACAGATTTTTATTAAATTTTGATGCAAATCAGTCAAAGGATGGACAGTTTGTTGCATGTAGATGTAATGAATCAGAAGCGCAATCACCGATAGCCAATTTTCTATTAGACAGACTAGGCAGCTACCTAGAGTCACAAAGCTGAAGGTGAGAACCGCTGTCAGTCTTTAAAAAATTTATTATTTATTTTCAAATAAAAAATTCGTAAAAAAATACAAATTCTATGAATTGTATTCTATGAATTCTATGCTTAGGGGATGCTTCTTAGGGATGTGTGCAGATCTCTTAAATAAACTATATTAAGCATCGAAAAAAATTGCACAAATTCTATTCAAATTCTATGAATTCTATGAAAAATTAGGATTGTATTAACCCTTTCGGCATGAACGGTGAATATGTGCGTTTGCATTAGATTCTCTTCAGGGCCGTAAAAACCCTCTAAAAGATCTACTGAACACGAGGCTGTCCAGTAAGACATTTAAGAACATTTTCCTAAAAAACAAATTCGAAAAAGAAAAAAATTCTATTCTGAAATAACAGAAGATGAAGTTATAGGAAACCCGATCAAGGAATTTAGGTGTTATTTTTAACACAGTAATTGATACTGCTATAGTACAGATAGATTTAAAAGTAGGCCAATTAATCATTAATATAAAAACTTTAGAAAAACATTGTACAGTTTTATAGCAGGTTGTAGATGAAAACTTAATCTAGGAAATTGGTTTGCTACAAGATTTGATGTTGAATGAAAGGGACGTAAATAAAACAAATGTCATATTGTAATACATACTAAATAATAATTATAATGAATTATTTCTAAATGTATTAACAGTGTTAAAACTTTTCTTGACATTTCCAGTTACCATAGCAAATGCTGAGCACTCTTTCAACGAATTAAAATTAACAAAGAAGTTGTTGGTTAGGGATGTGTGCAGATCTCTTAAATAAACTATATTAAGCATCGAAAAAAATTGCACAAAATTGTAATTTTTCTGAAGTAATTAATAGTCAATCAAAATTACTTGATAACTAAATAAGCAATAGTATCATATATTATATTTGTAATTTTTTTTTACTTCAAAAAAATGTAGGGCTCTAAATAGTTCCTTGCACCCAGGCCCCTCCCTTCGCAGAGAAGACCGGCTGTGTATACAGACAAATAATTTAGGAGATAAAATAAAGGTTAAATTTCTTGTCGAAGTTTTTCACATGATATATACTGTTTCGTGCTGCCATCTATCGGCTATCGTGAAAAACAGATTTTTAATGCATTAAGTTGGAAAATATCATCAGATAACAAATTTCAAATTGAAAAATCTAGGACAGAATTAAGGACGATAATTCAGTATTTTAAAACAAAGATAATGGAAGTATTAGTTAACATAGAATTAGATGCAAGAAGTTTCTCCTATAATTAACATGAAATATATATTCGAACTTAAAAAAATGAATCCTGAATATAACTGAATTTTCAGTTTCAGCATTTAATAACAGATGAACAATGTGGGAAAATGTTCAAGTAAAATTCTATGAACCTCTGCCCTCTTTTTTTTTTTTTTTTTTTTTTTTTTTTCCTTTTGTATTTTACCCCCAAGTCGTATTTCTAGTACAACACTTCGACACACTCACATTGAGAAACCTCATCTTTTCAAAGATCTCTGAAATAATAAATCTGAAACACAAGTTTAGAAAGGATTGCTGAAAAATATTTTTGAAAATGATGATCCACAATATATTTCTCAATTCTGTAGCAAAAATCTTTCTCGATGACAACAAATATATGTATATATTTTTATTTATTTTGAAAATCGCGTCTAAAAACCGCATGAGAAAACCAGTGGGAATGGTCTCCCCATAACTTTCTCGCATACTCTCTAATAAAGGTGTATCACAGAATGCTTTGCATGGCATGGACGTAAAATAGTTGCGGACTATTAACCTTTCTCCTGAATTTAGTACTTTTACTGAATCTGTCGCGTCATCCTTGGCGAGTTATTTGGCGATTAAACCTTGGCATGCGGTTAATAACATCCGAAAATCGAATCAATATTTTAGATGCGTTTTTCAAAATCGATTGAAATAAAATTTGCTCAAAGGCTACATTTGTAGTCACAAAATCATATAACATATATAATATATTTAACACATTTTTGAGTTACCGCGTTTATATGTCTCTTAAAGTACAAACCGACAGATGGTGAACCCTTTATTGGATTTTACTCAAAATTTGAGAAATGTCTATACTATAGATGTTAAATGTGTGCACATCACAAAATATAAAAAGAATAATAACAGCGATAGACTTTTTAAATTGCGATTAATTTTCGAACATAAAAGAATAAGAAGAAAAGTTTTATTACAACCCTGGGTGCGTTTAGTATTCCATTATAACATGAGCAAAAGAACCATTAATAAACAATTTGCATTCAGAAAAATAATGAAATACATTATTATTCACTGATACAAGAGCCCATTTTTCTTTCTTTAGAAGGCAAAAATATATAATGGCACGAGTGGATTTTTTTCCCCAAAAACTTCATGTTCGCCTTCTTACAGTTTTAAGTGCATTTTCGGAGACCACCGAATTTCAAGAATTAATGACAAATAAAAGGAAACTTATTTCGGAAATGTTAAAAGAATTTCAAAGAATATGTCATACGAATTAGCTCTTTTTTTTAATAATATGTGTTTAATTTTTGGCGCAAATTATCCTGCAAAAGAAAGTTATCATTTCTTTCCTAACTTCCTTGAAAGAATAAGGAACGGAGATACTCTCTAAAATTGTATAAAATTTTGAGTCCAGTGAGTAAAAAAGAGGAAATCGACATGCATACACGTTTTCTTTCGCTTTATAACGAAGATTACACAAAATAGCCATGTTGAGTAAATTTACAAAAAAAAATTAGAACACTTCTGCTCAGAATATATTCATTGTCTGAGCTATGACTGTTCATTTTTACTCGTATTTGGCAATGCTTTGCAAGATAAATACAAATCAGGTCCTGAAAATCTGAAGCAAGTATTTTATAATAGTACTTGGTTTAATACTCTCCATAGTTTACTATTTCTGAAAAAAATTCAAATATAGTACACTCCCGATTATCCGGCCTAATATATCGGGTAGGCCAAATAACAAAAAGTCGGATAGGCCTGAGTTCTATGAATTAATTTCTTTGCCCGCCAATAGCAGAAGATAAAGATTTATATTAAAACTCACTGTTATAATACGTATTTTCTCCCTTCTTATTGAATATTAAATCCTCCATTTATCTCAAACCAAGTAGAATGTGAACGCGTCCATTGAATCATAGAAGCAGTTGCTGGATTTTGCTGTTACACCAGTGTTTAGTAGCTGTGTAGTGCGTAATATCTCCTCCATAGTCACTGCAACTTTTTTTTTTAGGTTATCACCCATTTTGAAATCTTCACTGTGGTAAAATTTAAAAGCACTAAGTATGTACAAGAACAATTCACGAATTCTATATGTACTGTGCAGTTGTAACCAGAAACAGAGGCGATAATTGAGGTCCGTTACACATTGACTAAACAATGAACAAAGAGCAGAACGCTGCTGTTTTCCTGTCACAACTTGTATTTTGCACACGGTACATAAGAGGATCGTAGCAGCCGCCCGAGACCAATGATTTGGCAGTTTTGCTAATGCAAGCCTTGCCTTTCTTATTGAATTACGGAAAGGAAAACTAGGCCGGATAGTACGGGAGCCGGATAGTCGTGAACCGGATACTCGGGAGTGTACTCTACTTAAACGAAGGGTGAGAACGTGCAGTGAGAAGAAACAATTCTTATTACTTCTCACTGCATGTTAATTAAAACACATAATAGAACAAGGAGACGAGTTTTCGTTATTCACCAAATCTATACCGAAGTGAAAATATGCGACTGGTTAATTACAAACTTTAGTAAATTAGTCCAGAATTTTGTTTCAGCTATCGTATCCAGAAATGTATTATCAATCATCTCCATCACTGCAAATACTAAAATTCCTAATTCATTCAAGCGTAGCGTCTTGAAATTAGAAAAAGAGTGAATGTCAACGGGAAATGAAGGGTGAGAAAAATTAGATATGGAAAAAAAGATGTTTGTGTACGCTTAAGCTAAATATTTATTCTTTAAAAAAATGTGCCAAATGTGTAGTTAATTTTTAAAAATTTTTATTTAATTTGATCTGTTTCATGTTTGTAAAGAAAAAAAACCCTAATCGAGTTTTCATATAAACAATCTTTTGAAATTCTGTTCATTAGTATATTCTTGATAATTATATTTTAATACCCTGCAAGTATCATTAAGTTTTTGTTTCACACGATTATCGCCCTTTGGAAGTGAAAATGGTTGAAAGTTTATTTCATTAGCATAAATATCTGTATTGAAATGGTGTGACCGATATGGACGAATCCCGTAATTCTGGAAAGGGATCAAATGATGAGGACGACATTTCGGCCACCACTCCTCGCATTGCTTCAGCGCCATGTCTTGATAGACGTTTTACTTTCAACGTCATTAAAAATGTACAACAATCCAACATTGATGGTGAGGCTTTTGATTGAGTACCTGGATTCACAAAACCAAAATCGAGCTAATATAATGTTAGTAACAACAAATTATAAAACAAAGGTATAATTAAAAAAATTAAAAGTATAATAAACAAAAAAAATTATACTTAAAAAAATTTCATTTCAAGATTCTATAACGTTTATAATAATGGCAAGTTTAGAATTTAAAAAAAAAGAAATTAAAATGCAAAAAAATATTTTAGCATACTTATAAAAAGCTATTTTTTAAAAAAAAAAAAATGTTTTTATTAAACTTACTTTGTATATAAAAAAAATATGAAAAAAGATATTCATTGAGTTGAAATAATAATACATTTAAAGAGAATAAAACATTGGTCTCATCTACTTGCTATTCCAACAGATTGCATGCAGTAGAATAAAACGAGCTTGTGCCAGATTGATTGAAAAGATTCCGGCATGTCTCCAGCTGATTCATACATTCATTTGCCTATCATGGAAAACTAATTCATTGAAATTTTTAAAAAAACTGATAATTTCATTAATAGCCTATAGATTTGCATCTACATGAAAAACACATTTTAGCGCTCAATCAACCCAGCTCAATCAAGCCATTGCCCCATTGTTGAATAGAGTCAAGTTATATTCCAAAGAATGAATTCCGAATGCACTGAAAATGCAATGATCTTATTGATGACCCTACATTCGATTTCGTTCAAATAAGTAAAACTTGACTGTCATTCGTAGATAGCTCATTCTTACCTGCCTGAGGATCTTGGAGCAGGCAGGCCACCCACAGCCCTGTCCGAATCCGTTGAGGAACCAGAGCAAGGCGAAGACTGGCACCGAGGAAGAAGTGGCGAAAACGAGAGTGACCAGTCCGCAGAAGGTCAACCCCACTGAAAACAGGATGCGAGCGCTGATGCGGTCCGACAAGATTCCGCCCAGGAACTTGCTGATGGCATATGCCACGTTTTGGCAACTAATGATCAGCCCTGCAAAAACAGACGTTCATGAGGCAATTAGAGAGATGACTTTCAGAAAAGTAAGGCAGACAAAACAGAAATTGGTGTACCTTTAACAATAATAAAGATGAATGTGTGAATGCGTGTGTTGGCACTCTGCGAGTCAGACTGATTGACCTATGTCTACCCAATTTGGCGCATGCACATCTTTGGAGGTGGGAATGGGCAACTCTCTTGTGATTTGTTTGAAATTTTAATTAATTAAAACATTTAAATGAAAATTAATGTTTGTCATTCTTGAAATTATGTCTCCCTGTGAAGGCGATCCATGAAAAATATTTTGAAAGAGTCGAAGGAAATTTAATACGTAATCTTTAGATCATATTTGTAGATTTCTATGAAATTTTGAACAAAATCCATCCATAGGAAAATTGTCTGGCTGTCCGAGACAGGAAATATAATAACTACAAAACGTATGGAGCCAGATGGATAAAATTTGGTACACAGTTCTGAAGTGCAGAACTAAGTCAAATTTTCAACCAAATACATCCAGAAGAAAGTTGTCTGTCAGTCTGTACATTCGCATGCATGAAAATGCTGTAACACAAAAATGCAACGATTCAAACAAAGGGAATTTAGTATGGTATTTTTGTTACTGGAGTTGTAATGGCATGTTAGATTTTAGTTTTATTCGACAAAAAAAGCATCCAAAATGTATATTCGATTTCCCTTAGTGTATTACGAAACATAAAACATTCATGCTCGTAGCTCCGAAAACCAAAAATCTGACGTAGCGTTCATGGCTCTGGTCAAGGTCCAAAATTTTATAGGGAGGGACCAGACTTTAACTAGGAAGTACGCGAGAAAATTTCGAGATACCGTTCCGCTGTTTTTCCTTTCAAAAGATAGAAAAAATGGTAAATTCACGAATATCAAAATCTAGAAACCGAAACTCTTTCATCACTTTAGTTGTGAAACTTAAATATTCTATCATTAATGCCAAGCTAAAGTTGGCTGCCAATCAAAATCTAAAGAAAGTCAAAAGCAAAAAACAAAAGACCGAATAACCGTGTTACTAAAACAAGCTACTCGTTCATTTTCGTCAAAGAATGGGCTGTTGAGATACTGTAAACAGAAAGTCTATTAAGAAAATTATAATTGCATTTCCTTGCAGAATTTGGGGCATTTGCTCAACAGATCAAGGTATTTGGCACTTTCATACAAAATGTTTTTTATTTATTTTGTAAAGTCCTTATTATGAGGAAATAATTATTTAATTCAAGTTATAGATTAAAGTAATAAAATAACTTATGCTTAAAACTCAATTTTAGAAATTGAGTATTTCTATCCGAATTCCATAGACGAGTTTCACGGACAGATGGCATTTCTATCCATTCATAATTTTGTTTCAACAATAATAATTTCATTTTAAACATTTGTTTCATGCTATGCAGTTAATTAAAAAAATTGTATTTTAGAAAACCTATTTTAATTCGTCTGTGATATGTGGGATTAATTCCACAGTTAAACTGATATGCAGCATCACTTGAGTACAAAGTAATATCATTACAAATTTTGTAAGATCTACTATGTTACAGATCTCTTCCATTCTACTGTTATAAAATTTAGCGCATATTAGAGTAGTGTGGTTTCAATACAAAAATAGCCCATTCAAACAATACAAGGGAAATTAGAAGTATTTTTGTAATTTCAGGAACTAAGCAACTTTGAAAGAACAGATTAAATGCTTCGAAGACTAATTCAACATTCTGTCGGATTTTCTGCTCCAATGATTTTAATCAGATGGCTTATTTACAATGAGAAAATGTAATTAATTAATCCGGGATGAAAACATTTTGAATTTTTTATCCAAGATATATATTATAAGGTTTTCGAATTACAAATATTTTATATAAAATATTATAATATGCAAATCCTTTTCTCATTTACAACTTAAAATTAATTAAAATGCCAGTTGCAGTAAAATATTTTTAAAAACTACACTATTTTTAAACTACATATAACTTTTTCCTGTACGCTATAAAACATTTTCAAAAGTGGTATAAAATTTAATTAAACATTCCAAACTGCAACTTCGAGGTAAATAAATAAAATAATTTAAAATGTCTAAAATGATCTCGGCCATTTGAAGTGATTGCAATGGAGAGCGGTGAAGGGAGGCGACCATTAATGACATACTAGCGGTTGGCAGCTTTCATATGAAACGTAAATTTTCGGAATTGGTTGAATGGTTGTTGCTAGGTGACTGGTTCTTTTGTTTCTCTTATTATTTTAAATAGATGGATTATTTTATTTGTATTTGGGTATTATATCTATCAGTAATTTCCTAATTATTCTTGCTACCGAAAACTCATTCATAAAATCAATATATAAAATTCTAGTCTTAACGGTTTATTCTTAATCCAACTATCATACAAGTAAAAATTATGTAATGTTTCAAAATTACATTTGTGTTTAAGTTTGATTGGATGCTAGCACTTTGTATTGTGGTGAATAGCATATAACAACTCTTCTACCCGAACGATCGTTTTGGTATAATTGTTAAGTAACTGGATTGCTAACCAAAAGGTCCCCTCACTTATCGCTTCAGTATCATGCTCAGCACTTGTTCCCTTTTTTAGAACTTAATATCGGAGACGAAAATAATATATCCGCGGCGTCGTTGTGAGATAAGAATTGTTCCAATTTCTGCCACCTCATGTCATTGTGCCAAAAGGTTATGAATATTCCTATTCATAGAACACCGAGAAAGTAATTATTCATTTCATTTATGCCGTCGATTTCCAGAAAAAGAGACGCCACTTTTCTTCCCGCTCTGATAAAGCGATTTAAATCAATCAATTTGTATCTCTTTTCATAACATAAAGCTATTATCTCCGTAACAGAACACTTTCTATAGTCCAACGTTTCCCGCTTGCTTCAAATACATACACCTGTGATACGAACCTAGTGCCTTGGTATTAAAGCTTTATAGTGCATATGGCAGTAACTTCATTTGTATGAAAGATACGTACTTTACAAGACAGAATAGTGATTCAAAAAACCTTCAACAAATTTTAAAGTGTTGTTTAATCTTAATGTACAAGAATGGAAAAAATAATTATACACTAAAATCTAAAAAGAAAAATGTATAAGATGGAAAAAAGAGATCTCTGGCTCGTATCTTTTTTTGTGTGTGAGTGGACGCACAGTTAAAACGTGCAAGGTCATATGGCCGAAACGAAATAGACTGTTAATAAAGCTAACAAAATAAAATTAAAATTTTAATTTTAATTTTTCAAATCTCGAAATGAATGGTGAAGTCGATCATTCGATCTTTAGTAAATCGAATTTCTAAAATTTTGTTGAGCGAAATACGTGAAATTATATGATAGATTCAAATACGCCTTGCCGATGACATAGATCCTTTTTCTTACTTTCTTTTGTTTTCATAAAAGATCAGTTTTCAAACAAGCAAATATAGATTAGTATCATTATTTTTTTGAAAATAACAAGAATTTTGCAGTTCAATGCTGGTAAACTAAAATCCAATTTGTTTCATTTTGCTGCATGTCTTTTCACTTACGGTTATTGTTGTACTGTCAAATAATTCGTTTTGAGACTTTTTTTTCATCTTGTTTTAATTTAAAAAGTTGTTTGGCAGACTGCTGATAACAACGTGTCTCTTTTGGGTAACATTCCTTTAAATTCCGGTAATTTGAGAAGTACTTCCATGCATTGTACAGTTATACAGGCTGTTTCAAAATAATCATTTCAATTAAAAGAATCAATATACAATGTTTTTAAAACGGGCTAAAAAGTATGAAACAATTTCTTCCAATCTTATACAAATTGCCCGGAAAATTTGTGATTGTGAATTTTTAAATAAGCTCTAAAATGGCGACAAAAGATATCATTTAATTTCCGTTCTTTCCGAGCAAAAATGTCGCTCCATCTTCAATTTATTTGTGAGTTAATGATTTTGGAAAATTGCTCCAAAATTAAGAAATAGCCTTTTCAGTATTCATACCTCTAGAGTTGACATGGCCTTTCTCTTTTGGTATTACTTTCCAATGGAAAGGATATATACAGCTTTTATTAGTTAAATAACCCCAAGATCCTTGCTCAGTTTGAACAAACTACGGTTGCTTTTCCACCTGCCGCCTTAACATTGATCTTTAATTCAGCAGAATGGAATTGAACAGCTGTCGAGTGGAAGGAACGGATTTACATAGTTCTCATATACCAAGTACCCAAACAGAAAATATTAGATTACATACATAAAAAAAAAAATCGATCCTACGTATATTGATGGTTCTCCACGTTTTCAAATTACATGGAATTTGGAAACATCATTTTTTATAATCCTCTGATTAAAAAATTCTTATGATTTCTACTTTCTCGTATACGAACTATAGTTTAGTTTAATTATTTTAACGTCCCGTTTTTTAAAGCAACACTAGGACTATTTTGGGATGGACCTGTAATTTTGAACTACGGTCAGATGATGAAAGCGATACCTGATCTGGCACACTCCTCTACAAGCTTCCACACCGCACCAGCAGGGGGACGTTTCACCTTCCGGATTGAACGTGCACCAAACACACTTACACAACGATTCTTCGTTGGAATCGGGTCTCGAACCCGAAATCCGAAGCCAAGACCATACCATCATGCCACCGCAGCACAAGATGATGTATGGATAAAGTATTGTAATCGTCAAAAAAATTCGGACTCGAGATTTTGATGAATCTCCATGTTTTAAAACTCCCAGGATTCAAAAAACAAATTTTCAGCTTTATGTCTATCTGTGACAAAGTTAATTCAAAAACTCTTCGAGTTAGACGGATGAAATTTGGAATTCAAAAACTCTTCGAGTTAGACGGATGAAATTTGGTGTATGGTCTTTACATCAAATTTGTAGATTTCTATCAAATGTGAGCAACTATTGTAGACACTTGAGAGTCATTATTGTAGACACTAATTAAAATTTGCCAAATTCAACAAGAATTTGAATGTTTGTCAATGTGTAACTTCAGAAGGATGTAAACGCGATAGCTCAAAACTGAAATTGCTTAAATATATCAAATTTGGTATGTCATTTTGTGACTACAATTATTGTTCTGTGTTAAATTTAGATATCAATCGATTGCAAAAGACGCGTTTAAAACGTAAATGCGATTTTTGAATACGATTAGACTCATGGCAGGGATTAATCGCCAAAAACAATTCGCCAAGGATCGCACGATAGATTCAATAAATATACTAAATTCATTCACACCGAGGGTTAATATTTCATAACCATTGTACTCCAATGCCAGGCAAGGCGTTTTCTGCTTTGCTCAAGGTCCACAGCATTTTGTGGGAGATGGGTATGACACTTTTATTTGAGAATATGTGAGAAAGGTTTGAGGAGACAACTACCACCGGTTATTTATCTGTATGTATCATAAATCTAAAACAAAAAACAAACAAAAAAGATAGAGGAATGTAATTGGTTTGTAATCTTTTCGTCAAAATTATAGATTTCTGTCAACTTTTTAATGAGGAAGGGTACGCATCTGTCCTTCGGACTACATGTATATTCAATAAGTCAAAAATTCGAAAAATTCTAAATAAAGGAATGAAATTTGGGCAAATGGTTTTATCATCAGAATGAAGAATCTGAATCAAATTTTAGACCAAACATGTTAATCCATAGTTGAACCATTAGTAACATTCAATAAAATGGATAACTACTATATTCAATAAAAAAACTTCTATATTCAATAACTTCTCAATAAAAAGGATTTGTAATAATATTAAAGAGGTTTTTAATTAAAAATGAATCGAAACTTGAGCATTTACCCTTTATAACTCAAGCATAAAAAATTATATCACTTTAAAATTATTGATACTCATTTTATTTCCATACAATGTTTCCTAAATTTAGAAAAATTAAAGATGATTTTACCTATACTCTATTTTTTGTTTAGTTATTGAATATGGGTTTGAAGTTATAATCACGCGTGTTTTGACAATATAAAATATCTTTTTTTTTGTATATGCATTACAGCTGCTAAACAATTAAGAATATACTTTAAAAGTAAAATAGATAAATGAAACATTAATAAATTATCAGATTACCACATACTGGATAAGCGCTTTCATTCTGCTTTTTCGGTATGGAGAAATGCAAAAAGGCATAATATTTCATGTTTGAATGGCATTTTTATGTGCTATTATTGAGACTGAAATTGACCGATATTATTAAAATTGAAAATGTTGTTAATTTGGGGCAGACTTTGATAAGCAAATCATAACAATTTATGTTCAAACTGCCATTTGGGGGGGGGGGGGGGAAAAAGATGAAAATTCTTTTAATTCGGGCTGTTAACAAAATTTTGCACATTATATTTTAGAGAACAAAAATATACACCTTGAAACGATTTTTTTTTAAATTTTTAATGAATGAAAAATTAAGTTAGATTTTGGTATTTTTCCATGAAAACTCTCAAAAATTTCACACTATCTTTAAAATACAAATATATCGTTTTTTTAATTTAATTAGCTTATAAAAAGGCTTTTAAGAGTATTTTACAACAATATTTTCATTTATTGAATGAAATCGTATTATTTTCGTTGTCGCTCAGTAGAAACTTTCAAAGTGATATTACAAAAGTTTTTTTGAAGTTCGGTAATTTCCAAAAAGGTGTTATATTATTACTCTTTATGTTGAACCAGAAAAAATTATATTGAATTGATATCTTATGAAAAACATGAAAACGTTTTATAGTACATACAAAACTTCAAAGCCGAGTCATTCTTTATATTTTCTTACGAACGTAATTTGATTCTACATAATTTGTCTAGCTCAAAGTATTTTTTTAATTATTTTTGTGACAGACGGACATGATGCCAAAATGCGTTTTTCGAACTCGGGAAGGTCTAAAAGTGGAGATTCGACAAAATCTCAAGTTTGAATCTTTTGGCGATTTCAATACTTTCTCAATATTTCATTTACGAAAAAGTATAAGGATAAGCGAACCACTAGAACACGTTTTTTTTTGTTGTTGTTGTGTGACTATTTAAGCCAAATTTTTTGCGCAGTAGCTCCTGAGGGCAAGGACCCCTGAGCACTCGAGGGCAAAAGTTTGACCTCTGGTTCAAATGAAGATACTCACCCACTCGCTTGCACAACCCCTTTCCACATGGGGGCTCATCACCTCACAGAAAAAACACGAAGATGAGAGCAAACATGCCTGAACCGGGACTCGAACCCAAGACAGCCAGGTCACGGGAAAGACGCGCTACTCCTATACCAGGACACCGTCACTGAGATTCGTTATTAATCAAAATTCTAAGATCGGTGATATGCAGTCATTTATAATTTGAAGACTGAAACTAAAAAGGACAAAGATTTTAAGTTTTAAGAAATTGAAAAGTGTATTTTAAATCTTTAATAAATAAAAGAAAGTTAGCAATAAAATAAAACATTTAAAAAGAAAATGTTAATTAATCTCTCCATCATGATTTGTTAAACCTTTGTCCTAACATAATCATTTTCCATTGTACTTCGTCTTTCATATAAAGCTTTTTAGCTAACTTTTTAAGAGGGAGAGGGGGGATAAACTAGCATTAAAGAAAAAATTGGACAAACGTCGAAAAACCGATTTTTTAATTTCAATTTCCTAAAACTGGGGGCATTTCCTTGATTTGGAAAATTATAATATACATAGATTACAAAAGCCGTTCATTCAAAAATTAACTTTTAAAAATGCTCCCAACAAAAACTCATATGATATAAATTGTGGTTATTTGCATTTTTTGCAAAAACGTATTTTTAACAAATTTAGATCCACATTTATAAAATTATTTAGGTTTTAATATATGAATTTTGTACTATAATATTAAAATTACACATTTATTATATTAATGTATCTATAATTATTAAATTTTATTAAACTTATTTTATTTATTTCTGGTAGCAATATACCTTTAAGATGTTATTTATAAAATAATTTATTTATAATAAATGTAATAAAAAAATTAATGATAAAAATTTATGGTATTCAATATTTTTTAATGAAATTTTAGTTAATTTGAAATGAAAATTAGTTCAATGTAATATTTGAACCTTTACTCATGTGTTATGCTAATTTGGGTATAATTTTACTCAAAATGGTTTTCTAAACGAATCGATTTTTGTTTAAGAACAAGCAGATTTTCGCATCGTTATGCATTTTCGTTTAGTTATTCAAAAATAAATACTTTAAGAAACATATATGATGTTTTATAATAATAACATCACATATCTTTTTTTCAGATTTTACATCAGTAATAAATTTAATTTTATTAAAATTCGATGATTTTCGCAATCGAGCACTCCATAATTTTTTTAAACCTTCGATGTCCTTTCATAAGAAGTAGACAGGTTCAATTTTAGGAAAGAAAAGAAAGATTCAAAACACTACTTCAACTGTTTCTAATTCATAATATACGAAATTAATAACTGCTTACCTATTTGCAAATACCTGTATTTTATCATTCATTATATACCAAAATTTTTAAAAATGGCTGATTATAATCAAGCTTTGACTTTCAGTGTTAAACTCTGCCTTTCATAATAACTGTTAAATATTACCGACTATACTTAAAAGTTAGATGGATTTCGCAGAAAACTGTGAACTAATCAATAATTTTTAGTAATGCAAAGATACAATTTTAATCTAAAAGCTGAGCACCGATTTTTTTTAGTGTGTGTAGCTCTCTATGGTATTCAGTTATAGCGTTCTTAAATGGACTAAACTAGGGACAAAACAAAATGTTTTTTTTTTTTTTCTCGTGCTTGCGAAGTTCAAAAATGTGGAATTTGCCAACATCTCGAGGTCAACTTCTCTAGTCATCATTCGTAATAGAGAAAATAAAAATGAGCTGCATTTATAGAGATTGATTTAAAATACGTAATACCATTCATGCTGTGTTACATTAATATATAAAAAATATTTAATCAGTTCACTTTATTATATGTGTGTTACCACTCATGACCAAGGGAGAAAAAACATTTGCATGTTTTAGTTCTTGCATTTAATTTCCTGCATGCTGCTGCCCCTTCAACGTAAAAATACGAATAATATTTATTTGTTAAAAAGAGATTGTGGCTACAATCAAAACCAGTCTTTTTCCTTAGAAAATATAGATGTTAGAAGAAAAAATAACATAATAAACCAGCGATCTCTTTAACACTTTTCTCCCTTCTCCATCGACGCAGACTTATAAATTGCATACTATCATTGCAGTAAAAAAAATTACATAGTAAATTTGATATATTTAAGTCATTGTGTTTTTAAAGTATCCTTCTGAAAGTATAGATCAACAGATGTCCCAATCTTGGTTGGATTTGGCTCCAAATTTGTTTGGTGTCTACACTACAGATGTTAAATCTGTGAATCGAAGTTTATTCATTTAGCTATCTTCGTTTTGTAATTATCGAGTTGTATTCGAACGGCCGATAAAGTTCCTCAGAATGGATTATTTTCAAAATTTGTTAGAAATCTACAAATTTGGAGCAAAGAATATATAATAATTATGGTTTATTCAAAGCTTTTTTTAATTATCTCTGTCACAGACAGACAGTCAAACACAATGCTTAAAATGTATTTTCAACTCATTAAGATCTAAAACGACAAAATCTCGAGTTTCAAATTTTTTGACGATTTCGATACTTTCTGCATACTACATATACTTTGTACTTTACGAGAAAATAAAAATTGGGAATTCTGAAATATTTTTTTTAATGTGAAGATGACCAAAATACCCTTTATATCGCACATAGTAGAAGGAAGAAGAGGAAAGAACACTGCCGATAGCACTCACTTTTTAATTGCACTCACAATATTTATAAAAACAAAAATAAATCGTAACTTCAGATAAATGTTAAATATACATCGAACAGTGACCCGTTTCCTTTTATCTAAAACGCAAACGCCATTCGCTTATCAGCTGAATAAAGAAAACAAGTGTTATTATTTGAAGAGCTTCGTCGTTCTTCTTCGTCGATTACAACACAAAACGCCGTAACGCAATACCTTCCAAGCTAATGTTAATGTTGTTCCTTAGTTAAATGTTGCAAGTGGTGCTCCGCAATCATTAATTTAAACTATTATATACTTTTTTTCCCTGTTGTATTTTGAGAACTACTTTTACGCAATGTGATATATGGTTTTTTTTTTTTTTTTTCTTTCCCCACGAAGTTGAGAACAAAAATTATTTCGCAAAAGTTAATACAGTCGAGAGGGAACTAACATTTTATTTATTTCGATTTATTTCAAGTGAAAACTGATAACTCGAGCGGCTTTTTTCCCTCGAATTTCCCAATCATTCAGAAGGAATTTTCTGGATCTTTGTTAACAATGAAAATCTGAATTTGCTGCGGTTAATTCAAGAGAAAAATAAAAATAAAAAAAATTTTATAATTATTTTCGTTAGCTATGTCCGAACCTTGAATCCTTACGGATCATCAGTGAATAATTTTTGGAAGTCCTTCATGCATTCGGGCGCTTTATTGTTGCATGCTGTATTTTATAAAAAAAAGGCAAAAAATTTTTCGCTGTTTAAAAAAATATTTCGCGCCTTAAATGTAAATTATATTTTGAAGTTAGACTAAACAATTATTGCATTAAAAATGCTATAACTTTTTATTAAAATTAGTAACATTGTTAAAATGTTTGTTTTTAAAATTAATAATTTTAAAAATGATAGCATTAAAACATGTTTTATCATTAAAATTACTTATTATTTATCTATCTATGGAAACTGCTAAAATATTAAAAATAATTTTTTATTTGTATTTTTAATTTCAATTGTTCCATTATCTTTGACTGTATTCATTCTTAGACATTTCCTTTGTTCGAATTTTCGAGCTAAATCTAATTTCGTCATCAACAAATTAGCCAGATTCCATTTAGATGTTAAATTTATAGCGCATAACTGACTTATATTCGAATAATAAACATTTTATAATAAGATAAATGGTTTTAAAATAATGCAACATGAGAACTTTCCTACGATATTTTTTGAAAATAATTATATCTTAAAATGCTTATTTTGCAATTGATTCACAGTTCCATAATTGATTTTAAAAAATTATTAACTGTCACAAAATTTCATTAAAACACTCCTTATTTTTCAGTGTTTTGCGTTCGGTAATGTGGTACAAACATCACATTGAAGAAAGTAAAATAGTAGGCTTAATAATATTACAAATGGAATAGTATCGCAAAAGCGAATATATATATATATATATTATTTAATATTTAATATTATAACATATTATACATTATACATCCTTCTTTTGGCCTAATTGCAATTTTAATTCAAATAAGGATATCAGATGTACAAAATCATTTTCTAAATCGCATAGTTTTTCGAAAAAATACCGATGGAGCAAATCGTAATATTGCTCGATCGAGTAACATTATATACATTTTTTTTAATCTGTCGAAAACTGCTCTTTTCCGTAGCTTATTAACGAACATATTAATAGAAATCACTAAGCGTTGAGGATGCAGTTTGCTGTACAAATAAATAATTTGATTTCAAAAATTCGTTATATTTCTATACAATAAAAATCAAACGTTAAGAGAATTTTTTTTTAAATATAAAAAAATAATGCTTAAACAGAGGTTTAAAGAATTGTCCTGATACCGTCATTAAAATTTCTTGCGCATTTCATATTGTTTCTGAACAAAAATTCAACAAAATTGTTTTATAAGTTCTGACTATAGCGTTAAATCTATTTACCATTTTTTCTTTTATTAACATAAATTATTTAGTTAATTATTATATAATTATATTTATATTTATGGATAATATATGCATTTATAAACATTAATAATTTATAATTTTCCTTAAGTATAACGCATGCGTAGTCTCAGTAACTAAACAGTGGAATGAAATCAAAGAAATTCTAAAAAAACAAGAGTAAAATTTTAAATAAATTAAAGTTGCAAGTTAATAAATTAATTAAATCAATTAATGTTGCAGACAAGTTCAAAGTAACAAATATTTGAAATTTTATTTCTAAATATAAGGCGAAAAGAAACTAAGAATTGCTCAATTGTTTGGCCCCTTTCGCTTTCTTAAATGCACGCATATGATTGGCTGCTGCGATGCCGCGCGAATTTCATGATAGCTAAAGGTGCGATAACACACTCATAACACATAGCTTGTCTTTTTTACCTGGTTAAAGCATAAATTAATTTTTTTTTTCATTTTTCATTGATAGGTTAGTGACAGAGTGTGAGAATATTCGACTAAAATGTTTAAAGCATTTTCAATGTTTCCGTTTTGTTTTTCAAGCATTTGTAATAAATAAATTTAATAAAAACATTTTCCAAAATTATGCTTTTATTAATAAAAAGTAACACTTTTCATTTTAATTCATTCCTACTTATTAATTTTTAATTTATAATTCATTATAAATTTTAAGAAATCTTGAAATTAATTTTTTCCTCAATTTTGTTACTACCTGCCGTTACAGATATGGAAGCAAATATTAACTATATGCAGCAATTAAGCCATCATTAAGGTCTGAAAATCTTAACGTATATAGTATAAATTTTGTAGCATGTAGAAATTCAAACATATGCAAGTGTACAAAATTTCAATACTCTTGTACATTAGGAAGTAAGTGAAATAAATAATTATAAAATTCTGTATTAATAAACATTAAAAAAATTAAGTTAAAAAAATATATATAATGCATAAGAAACAAGAATATTTATCTTTCAAATAGCTCATTTTTACACACAGGTTCTCGGATGTTTACAAAAGATGAAGAACTAAATTAAGAATTTCTGGAGAGGGGGGGGAGTAACCAAGGATAGAGAAAGGAAGAACAGAAAGGGGAAAAAATAATAACAAGTGCTACTTCTTCAGTCAGGGACACTCATTCATACCTACCCGCCTGATTTTTATCCAACCCTTCCTCCATCAACTTGGGCATGGCAAGCGAAACGCTTTTTCGGTTGTAGGCGTAGCATGCATATCCCACGAATAGCATTGTGAAGATGGTGATTTGGTACATTTGCAGCTTATCCGCCATTTTAATTTAATATTTATTCAAACAAAATCCAATTAATAAATTGTATGCGAGGATGCACTGGCAGCGGAAAAGGAATCGTCTGCAAGCCGGGAGCAAGTTTTGCTTATCGCGTCCTTCGAATTCGAAGGCTTAGTGTTACATCACTCTCGACCAAGCGATAAATTCACTGCTGCGGCTTTCGTGCATAGTTCTTTTTCGAAATCTTAACTGTTCATTCCATTGGCTTTATCGTTTGGGCAAAGTGTGCGAGGAGGGGCGGGGAGTAGCATCGCTTACGCCTTTAAGAATGAGATGAACGATTTTTTTTTATTTGGTATTTGTCTCGGGCACGTTAAACCTGATTCATGCAGACGCTGCTTGATTTTATAATTGCAAATTCACAATCTGTCGTTGGCCAGGCAAAAACAAAAGTAGAAAAATGGAGAGCGATGTTCTGTTTTTATTGTTTATTAATTCGTTCATAGTACATTCTTTTCCTGTATTCTGCTAGAAGTTTATTTTATTTCATCTTCTAGAACTCTTTTTAAGATTTCATCTTTGCTTGCTCTGAAATAAATTTGAGTTTTAAAGCATCTTAAGATAAAGCCTGAATCATTTTAGCTTATTAATTGAGATTTGTATCATCTTAATTCTTATTTATTTCATTGGAACAGTGCTTCTCAAAATAATTTTGGAGCATAATTTCCATGAGTTGGAAAATAGAAATATCTTTATTGCAAAATAGATCAGATTTTTTAAGGAATAAGAACTTAAAAGTGAAGATACAATGCCTAGAATATTGAATTGTTGCAGATTTTTTTCAAGCACCTATAAATATGTACATAAGAAATTGAGCAAGTGATATTCATACTTTAATTTTTCATTATACTGCCATTTTAATATTTATCAAAAGTTATGACGAATTTTTAAGTGGCAGATTAACTACACTACAGTTTTTGAACCGCTTTTTTACTCGCTTCCTAAGGTGCTATTATTTTGAAATTATGTGATCTTATACATAGGCAACATAACATCACACTATTTTAAATTTTCAGAATCTGACTGTCAGTAAATTCGTCGATTTTATTAAAATATGATTTTTATATGTTTAACATCATCTGTTAGGGAATTGAAGAAAAACTGCTTTGAGATTCCATGGCTCTGAAATTTTGAGTAAAGACTAAAAATTAGAATTTTAAAGAAAATATTTTTTTATTTATTAATAAAAGTGTACTGTTAAAAATGTTAAAAGTGTACTGTCAAAACTCCAAAGCGAAAAAGAAATTTCAAAAACATTTAATAATGGCAAATAAAACGAAATTCAATATTAAACTATTATGTTACAAGTGTCATTTAGAATTTTAAGTCAATTTGATTGATACTTCTTTTTCTACTAGCAAATATAGAAGTGTGTGTGTGTGTGTGTGGCATTCAATTAAGGAATCGTTATTTTACATTAATAAGTTATTAATTACTTGCTTTCATTTTCTTGCATATGAAGTATGCTCGTTAAGTACACTTGAAAGCACAAAATCTTACACAAAACTGCAATTATCCGTTAACAAAAGGATTTGCATATCCTAAATACATTATCAATTTCCTCCATTGCACTATGAAACTAAACGAGCATTATATATATTTACTAACCTTTACCTTTAGCGACTAACTTGTCCTCCGAGATAATGACTTTTTAGATGTGCAGAATCCTGTTCTCACATGATAATATTTTGCCGCTTCATTAATTAAAGAAGCATTAAATTGAGTCCAGCTGTAAAAACGTTCAGTGTAGCAATCTGTAACATTCGTATAGTACTTTGTTTATACTTATTTGACTGCTGTCATTCGACGATATGTAATAAGAGCGATTTTTATGTCGCGAATGTTATCGTTTTATAGATATTTAATGTGTGTACAGGAATATGAATTTTTATTCATGATTTATTGAAACACGCTGCCCGGTGGAAATATTAAAATCATTTATTTTTAAATGCGTTATGGAAACTAATTGATAACAAATTTTTGAAACTACAAGAAAAGGGATGAAAGAGAAAAGGAAGATAATCAGATAATAATTTCTCAATGATTATTTTCTGTTTGAATTTTCAGATAGTGTAATTAGCAGTTTCTTTTTTCAGATAACAGTTTCATAAGTTGTTGCCAGAAAGCATCAAAGCTACGAAATAAGACAGCAAGAAAGTTCTTCCCTCGATTTTTACATTAATTAGAGTGACAGGTTTTGTGTGACTTTGTACGATGACGAACTCTTATTATGGATTTTTGTGACTGGGTCCGAAATCCGTTATATTTTCCCTTTTCAGTCTTACGTGTGAGTATTGTAATGTAGTGTAGAAAATCGAACAAGTATTTTGGACGCCTCCTTGTCGACCGATTGCCAACCAAAATTTTAAGTCATTTTTAACAATTTTAGCAACAGCATCACATAAAAAATTTCATTTATTATACCGTTGTGGTGGTATGTAGATTATTATGATCTGTGCAGGAAGCAACAGGACGAATGTTGTTGGAAACATTTCTTTAATAATCACATTCACACACTAAACAATTACAAACACAAAGACAAGACATTCACGCGCGAGCTTCACAGTTCAGCGTCACATCTCATTCTCATTACAATTGCAATGCATTATGGGATGACATATTGACATATGGGATGGCTTAATCAGGTATCACCATCTAGTATCCAAAAGAGAAGATAAATGTAATGCAACTGCTACACCGTTGAGTTTTTGAATTTCTACGTTTACGCTCATATTAAACACACTAGACTAACAAACTATCAGCCCCTTAGACAAATTTTATGTGAAGAAAACTTTTTTATAATTCCAATAATCAGATCGCATTCTAAATTTTATATATCTAAAAAATTGCATTTTTGAGTTATTGCATGTGAAAGAATCGACAGACGATCAACTTTTATGCGGACGGTGGACGCTATTAGACACTATTGGGAATTATCCGCTTAGGGTTATGAAATTTTCTCTGCATATATATTAAAATATAAATACGTCAAATTTCTTAAAAAAACACTTTGAAACAAAATATATTATTTCAGAAAAAAATTTTAAAGATATATAATTTTTAAAAATTTCAAAATACTCCAGGTGACTTGGTTTTTAATTTTTTCTATTATTTTTTTTATTATTATTATCCAATGTAAATTTATTTCGTGCAAAACTGTGTATAATTTTTTAATTCCAATTAAATGCTAATTTTTTAGAAGTTATTTTATACACACTTACTGAATTTTCGTCTGAATTTTATTTTTTTCAGAACTAAAAGTGACTTATAACTATCTAAAAAAATCTGAAAACATAAAATGCATACCCGATTTTCTTTTAATGCTTGACCGAAATCTTTATTATTAATTTTATTTAATTTCTTCAAAAATTAAGACACCTGGAATGCTTCAAAGATATTTAAATGTGATTACAATATCATTTTGAGAAAACTCATTAAGATGTACTTTTTTCCCTCTCAACATTTCAAATATTTATTTCATTGACAATACATTTTAGAACACAATTTTATTTGAATATAAACATATATTTTAGTAATAAAACGATAAAAATAAAATTATGCGTTTTCGTCCATTTTTGCTTATTTCAAAGTCCATTGTCCCCTTAAATAGATTGTCTCAAAACTGAAAAACGATCCACATTTTAGATTCCAAATATACATACCAACTTTTATTTATCTAGCTCTTTAAGTTTTGCAGCTATTGCAAGCACTTGTATTTAACATCTTTGACATTACATCACCTCTCCGTTTTTAGAGCTTATGTGGTCCCTATCTGATTATAAATGTGGACGGACTTTATTAAAAAAGAAAAAGAAAGAAAAAATTACACTGCAATCAATTTCAAAGAGACATGCAAATGACAAAATTATAATTGCATGCGAAATCGACAACGATGATAAAAATTAAAATGATTTTTGTCTGGAGTACAAAAATTCAGAATGAACAAACATAATAATGTGCAATATGAGTGAAAAGGTAAAGTATTACATAATCTCTTTTACAAAGTAAAAAAAAAGCTTTGTTATTTGTCGTATTCAATGATAAGGGAGAAAACAATTATATAAAATAATAAATTATATTAGAGGAGCACTAAGAGTGCAGTATGAATAAAATACGAAAAATATTGAAACACTACATGGAAAAATTTGATTTCGTTTTTCTAATCGGAATAATTATTCATTCTCAGTTAAGAATGTTTTTACATACAGCACGTATACTCAAAATCATTTGATTCCATTAAGATATTATAGTGTCTGTATAAGAGAAGAATAATCCATAATTTTAGAATTATGAGGAAAATCAAAGTGCCAATCCCTCAGTGCCATTCGGTCCACTTTTCCTAGCTTTTGTTTCACATGGTAGCTTTTGTTTCACATTTCATGACCTTTAGATACATTATCTATCTACCCACCAGTACCATCAAATTTCTAGAGAAATATAAATAACGCTATTTCATTTTGTATCATATATGGGGAAAGATACAACAGAGTTGTGCCTCAATCACAAAAATTGTACCCAAATTATTAATTTTTATTTCATATGAAAACTCATGGATCTTAGATACATCATTAATGGTACCCTACCCGCCATCGAAAAATACAACTTTGACACACTCCGATTAATGGGTCCGATTTCACCAATTCATTTCCTAATATATTTATAATAATCAAGAAAATTGTATATCAAATCAGTAGCAAACCACAGATCCAATTCTGCAAACTTCTACAGAGTAAAAAGTGCTCATGACCATTAGATACACTATCTATAATCGCTCTTCCCACTTTTTTTGAGGGATATTTCAAAATAAAACATTGGCAGATCCTTTCTTCCGATCATCAATGATTGTACCTTTCGCCATATTTATTTGGTAATATCCCCCTTATTAACACGAGATACTATACGCGATCTCTATGATGCTGTTGAATATTTTGAATGCCGGTCAATATTTGAATGCCCAACAATATTATGACGATATCGTGAAAATTTTGTAAGAGTTGAGAAACAATAGAAAATTTGTAAAAAACATATTGAAAATTTTATAAGTTGTTGGGCATTTGTGTTGAAAGGAAACATTCTGCAAAAATTGCTAATCAGAAGAATGCTTTATGTTTATTGCGCAAGTATAATTAAAGATACTACTTTAGATTTTTGTACTCAGATATAATTCATCACAATCGGTTGACATGACTTAAATTAATCCTAATTAAAAATTAATTAATATGATGGGCGAATTAATTAATATGATGGGCAAACAATTGGTCGTCGAAAATGGCTTGTTATACCTCAAAATTAATTAGAAATTTTTGCTGTTAAAGTTTATCAAACGAAAATTATTAAATTAAAAATTATAAGTTCACTTTTCTGTATTTCAGAAGTATTAAATTATTATTATTTGATGAATGTTGAATCTACTATATTAAAAGAAAAATAACTCACAATTTTTTTATTTCATTTCTAGCTACCCTGGAAGTTAAAAACCTCCAAAATTTCTCTCATTATATAAAAATAATTTGTTTAAATAATTGAATGATAACAAGAGAAATAAAAGGAAGAATCGAAAGAAAATTTTGAGAAATAAATGAATAAGGTTCGAAGTAATTGAAAATGTGTTGCATGAAAATGTTCTGCATCCTCTTATTAGACTATAGATACCGTTACTTTGGTGTACATTGAATCTATTTCTCATTCATGATTGACTTCAAATTTAATATAAGGACATTACACAACTTCAAATGTAATCTTATATTATGTTCTTCCTCACTTTTAAAAAATGTTGGAATCGGTCATCGGAGAGACTCGACACTTGCAAGCAACGCATCAGTTTCATCCGATTTTCCCCAATGATTGTTAAATTTTAAAGATATATTTAAAAAATAGTAAACAACAAAGCTAAAATCAAAGAACAATTAATTAAAAATTTATATTATTTATCTCAAAGAAATATTTTCTGAAATTGTGCCTAATAAATCTTGATCAATATCATGCATTTATAGTCTGATTTTTGTTTTCAGATGAATTTATTTGTCTTAGATAGAGGACATTCCTTAGAAGGGACTTTTTTTTTTTTTTTTTTGAATCCTGACTTTCTTATTTGTTTTAAGTTTTGCAGTGGTTTATCTCAAACGAATGACATTGCCTAGAGGGCTCCAGATTCAAAAATGATCACATTTCTGTTGAAAAAAAAGGGCTTCTTATGGAATGTGTCTCTTTTTTTATTTATTACTGGGTTATTCTGAAAGGGAAAACACTAAAAGAATTTAACTTATTTTTCTATTTTTTTAAATAGTACTTGTACAATTTTAACAACTAATTTGCTGGACATCAGTTTTCTACATACAACTCAACAATTCTCACCCAAGTAGAAACTTGTTTTTGTATTCTGCTAAAGAAAGGCGGTTGTAAACTTTTAGATCTTTAGTCCATAGTATTTGCATTTTAGACAGAAGACATAACAAGTAAAGTAAGTTCGCTTTAATTTCACACTATCTGTCTTTTATTTGTCAGTTTTTTTATACTTAAAATACAACACTTCTACAGCAAGTGTCTATTTTTCATGGGGTGTGTTTTCTATTGTTTGGTAAAGTACTTGTTGTCTGCGGACATCCGGTATATGATTTCTTTGCTGTCTTAATTAACTAGATTTTTTTTACTTTAAAGATCTGAACTTGATATCTTAAGAATGTCTTAATAGGTGAAACAGCTGTGCCGTTTTGTAATCTTCTTACTTTTTGTGAATTTCATTTCTTTCGGCTTTGTTTAATCTGTAAGCTTCGGAAGCCCAAACTCAGAAAAGTTTTTGCATGCAGGCATTCAGTGAGAAAAGCTAGAAGATGCTTTCTCCTTCTTTTAAAGATTGTTGAAAATAACCTCTTCGATTTCGACCACCCGTAGTGATAATTGGTCATCTGTCCACTCCGTCGTAACCAGGTTGCTTTTTCACTGCTTTTACCGTGTCTGAAACTAGAAAAAGCTTTTTATTGCCGTTTTATTATATATAATATATATTTAAACGTTAGTTTACTAATTCCGTAGGAGAAAGTATTCAATTAAATTTTATGCCATTAAATAAATTGCAAATAGGATAACTGCTGTATAGTTATTTGACAGATTAAACAAAATGTTATGAATTTTTCAATCATATTTGTCATTAAATAAATTTTCCAAGCATTACTGAAGCTGTAAATTTAATTCTTATAAAGCTTGAACACATCACTCTGAATTTTATTTTGTTATTCTTCTAACTCATCAATTTTGATAAAATGTAACGATTTATATATCATACAAAAGGATCCTAATTGTTGATATTTTCTTTTTAAAAATATTCCCTTTTCTTTGTGCATACCACAAATACCAATCCTCTGCTATTTTGTAGATTAAAGTATCTGTGAATGTTTTAAGATTAATATATTGTGCTCACAGAAATAGAATATTATTTTTATTCCTGACAAAGTTCGAATGGTTTTTAACATAAATGACCAGTAACATTTTCCTATTCTATTGTCAATTCTTACAGTTTATAGTGATATTTTTCTGAGAATTTCAATTACTCATTGTAATGTAGTATTTTTGAAAAATATGCTCAGTTTTGTAAACAATCAGTAACTGAATTATAACAAAAAAATTTAGTAATATGTTGGTAATCACCAGATTTAAGATAATTAATTTAATCAAAGTAAGATTAGATATGGTTTATTTAGAATTCGATGCATAAGATTTAATTGCAATAATATTACACTAAAAACTAGTTAGCAAAAAACTTAAAAAGAAATTCCTTAAAAAAATAAAGTTGACATTCTAAAATTACATTTGTTATTAAATACAAGCATTTTTACTAGCAGAGGATTTATATTATTTTTCATAAATGCTTAAAATTAAATCCAGAATTCCTGACTTTTTTTATGCAGCTACTTTATTTCAATACAAATATTTCTGGAATAACTTAAATGTCTAGTAACTTTTCATTGGATTGAAATGAAAGTATAAAGATTTTTTATAGTTCTCTTCTGATATTGAAAACTACTAATTATTATTTTTGATAGATTTTAAGAATCTCCCTCAATATTTTAATATTAGAATTATAACTTTTAATGAATGATTAATTATAAATTATTAAATCAATCAATTTCATAAATCATGAAACCGACAAATTACTTAAAAACTAAAGAAACCAAATTTACTCTTAGCAGAAATATATCCAGTTAAAGTATTAGAATTTAAAGCTGAAAGAAATTGTAAATCGTTGATTCTTTAATACTGTGTTAGACTAATACATTAGTGACTGGGAAGTATATATACCTGTTGGGGGGGGGAGGGTAAGCATGAAGACAAAACAGTGTTTTATCACTTTTCAATGTAAAATCTAATGACATTGCAAAAAAAAAAAAAAAAAAAAGAGTTTTTAGTTTTTCTGTTTCATTTGTGGCAAATGGGTGCAAAGAAGTAATAATATGTTAGGGTGTTGATTACTTTCATCACACCATTCCATCAGAAATGAAACTTCAAATAATTCTTGGGCCAAACATACATCATTCGAATAGATAGACCCAACTATAAACACATATTATTACAAGGTTACAAAATTTTATTAAGTTAAAGAATTTATAAAGTTAAAAAAATGAAGGAATGGGGGAAAAGAATGTTTTCAATCGAGCACTTCTCACAAATGAAATTTTGCAAACTCATTCATACCACTTAGGAATGTTACATTAATGCAAATATCGCCGAAGCAGGGTTCACAAAACTCACTTGTGCCAACAGTGATTATAACAACAGCTGGACGAAATCTCCTGACCCTAAGGTGTAATACAAAAGGGAAGGGATTTATTTTTTTTAGGCAATTAGGGTTTAGCTGAAAAGTTGACCCGTAAGGAAAGGTAAAAAAATAGTTTAGTACAACAGTTATACCTTCTGTAAGCTAAAGGTTAATTGTTTGATATCAGATTAGAAAATCAAATAATTTTTTATTGGAGAGAGAGAAGGTAAAATTTCATAAATGAGTATTTTCAAGTTTTTATATGGTGTAATTCGTGCTTGAATTACATAATATAAATTTATTGATTTATTTTCTAAAAATTGGGAGCTTAAAATAAAAAATCTTTCTAAGCAAATTTTTCGTAGCATTATATTTTTCAGCTTGATTATAAAATTCATTTTTTATACAAGATTGAATATTTCTTTTAATCATAAAGCAAAAGTTTTGAAGTATAATAAAATTTTATGTGGAACTATAAAAAATATAATTTAGAATATTGTTAGAATTGTGCTACAAAATTTAAATATAAGCTACAAAGATTTTGAAAATACCAGAAAAAAGACACTGAAGCCTCTATATAATTGCCTTCTTTACCATTTTATTAATATGTCTGTGCATACAGTTATTTAAAAATAAAGTGCATGGAATTTAAATACACTTAGAAAAAGGGAGATATTCTTTCGTAAATAAAAAGTTATATGCTACATTGTTATATAATAAGCAGTTTTTTAAAATTTAGAATAGACTGCAAGTAAAATGTTTTTTCTTTGTGTAGGAATGTATTGTAATAATTTTCATTATTTACTTTTATGTAATTAAACATGTATTTTTTAAATAAGCAGTTCAGTTCAGCTTTGGAATCATATTTTGTATTTAGTAATCAATTTATTGACAACAGCAACAAAAGGAAAAATAAAGTCTCTCAATTCATCTTATAATAGTTTCCTTTGAAGTAATGATCACATTTAAAATGCATGTTTAAAAAAAAAAAAAGTTTCAGTTCGGAACTCTAGCTGAGATAATTTCAAATGTAATATCAAGAAAATGCTGATCAACCCCAGAAGTGGAAATAAAATCTGTCAAAAATACAGTTTCCTGAAAAAAAAAAAAAAAGTGTTTAAAAATTATCATAGCAAATCTTTCATTTTAAAGTTGAAAAGTACATTTCTATCTCCTTCTCTTACTTTCAAAGTCATACTGTACTGTAACAAGAATCCCTTTTGTTTTCTGTCTCTAAGAAATTTTACTAGTATATTCAGCTTTAAAAGTCAAGTTACGATGCCTTTTAAAAACATATCTTTATGAAATTACTCTGAATATTTTTATCCATATTCTGTTTTATTAAAAATTTAAATTGGGTCAGTTTCTGCATCCAACTTTCTAAATATTAAAAAAAAAATGTGATAATGTCAATAGATACTCTTTAGCATTTGAATACCATTTTTAATCGGAAAGTGCTCATCACATATGAAGATACTTACTGAATTCATATAACATTTAAAATAGGAACAGGATTACAATTTATTTTGATACTCATTAATTAATGATTAAAGAGCCAAAATTTTCCAAATATAGCATCAAAACACAATTTGCTTAATCGTCCCATTCTTTAATAGATGATGAGATAGTAAATGAAATAAATTAGATAAATATTTTTGAATTGTCTTTTAAAATTATTTATATGCATTATCAACAAAAAAAAATACATTTAGTTATATTCATAGTTGAATGCCAAATCATGGAAAGAAAAAACTAGAGACAGATATTTTATGTTTTGATGCTGTTTTTGAACTGAGAATATCCCAAATTAAGTTTTAGGGCCGCAGTGGCCTGGTGGTAAGGTCTCGGCTTCGGAAGCGGAGGGTTTCAGGTTCGAGTCCCGATTCCACCGAAGAATCGTCGTGTAAAGGGGTCTGTTGCACGTTAAATCCGTCCTGACCAAACGTCCTCCCTCTGGTGTGATGTGGAAAGGGGGGTGCCAGCTCAGGTGTTGTCCTCGTCGTCTGACCACGGTTCAAAATTACGAGGTCCGTCTCAAAATAGCCCAAGTGTTGCTTCAAACGGGACGTTAATATAACTAAACCAAACCAAACCCAAATTAAGTTTATAAAAAAATTGTTGATATTTTTTAGAGGTTCATTAAACAGAAGAGTAATAATGTTTAGATTGTAAAACTTATAATTGTAAGTTGAAAAGCATAGATCAAGAAAAAAAAAATTATATATATATATATATATATATATATAATAAATTCAGTTTATTCACATCTATTAATTTCTTTTTCTAGTCACTTAAATTTAAATAATACTTACTCAAACATCTGATTTGTACAAATTTTTTATTCTTCTTTTACTTCTTAGATCTAATAACTATAACTTATGTAATATTGAACTACTGTATCTTGTAAAAATACTCCTAAAAATCAGTTGTCATTTAAGAATAATCACTTTATAAAAATATTAAGCAACATTTGAATGCATTCTCATTATCTTTTTTTTCTGTCTTGACATTGATGTTAAGAGGATGGTGCTCATATTCCTGGTTAAAGTTATTTAACAAATAATTATAAAATTGCATCAAAGGTAAAACTTTTTGCCTGACAATAGAAAAGTGAAATAAAGGCATGGTTTATAGAACAATTCTCCTCTATATTAATAGTCATTTATAAATATTTTGAAATGATGTACAGGAGTAACGCAAGATTAATAAAATTTGTATTCACAAAGTTAATATTTTCAATATATATATGTGTTTCATTAATTTTTATGTAAATTACTTTTTTCCTTAAAGCTGAAATTTTTACTTTTTATAATGTATTTCAAATTTTTGTATTATCTTTTAGTATAGCATGTAAAATATTTCAGATGGAGTGTAGTATTCCTCAAAATTTCCCAAGTAAGGCAGCTGCCTCGGATGTCAAAAACATACAACCTGGACAGAGTCCTCCCAAATCAATGCTACATGTCAATTTTGATCTGGAAAATGAAGAAATCCACGAAAGGAAGAAAAAGTATCTGACAGCAAAATATGGACAGCACCAAATGAGCTTAATTAAAAAGCGATTGCGTGTTGAAATGTGGATGTATGATCAACTGCAAATTCTATATGACAGTTCTGTAAGAGTTATAATTTTACTTATTAATTTTGGGGAGGGGGGAGACTTTTGATTCTCATTTTAAAATCTTAGTTTTTTATATAGATAATGAAGCCTCTGGCTTCAAAACCAGCATGATCTAGTTAAATAACTTGTATGCCAGATAGCTGGTTTGGGGCCAGTTTCTTTTCCAAAATGGGGTGCAGATTGTAAAGTAAATTTTATTTTGATATCAAATAACTAAGTTGCTAAAACTGTAAAAAAAATTTATGTTGGTAATTCATTTTCAAATATTTGTCTCTGTTTTTGAAGTAAATGGGAAAAGGTTCTTCCACTTTTTTTTCATTATTTAACTCCTTTACATTCTGTTCAAGGGGAAAAGTCTACAGTTTATTTTATCATTTAATGTAAGAAATTATTATTACTATTATTAACAGTTTGCTTCAGAGATATTTTAAACATAAATTCTTTTAGTATAGAATTTATATTTAAAATATCTTCAAAATCAACTTTTCTTTTTTTCTTTTTTTTTTTTCGTATTTTTTAATGTTCTTTTAAGTGTTTGTTCCAAAAGTTTTGATTGCCATTTGGAATGGCATTCAGACATGTTATGCAATCATATTAAATGTGGAAACAATTATAAGTATGTTTAACCTAGAAATATTAACGATCTTGATCATTCAACACATTTCTTCCCTTGTCAAGGCCAAAAAGCAACTGTGAATCTAGAGAAAAGAAATTTGTTGAGAAAAATGTCGTCATCATCCATGCTTTTCTTCTTCTCTCCTTTGTAGTACATATTCTTAATCTTTATTGTTGATTGATTTTAGTATAATCTTAAAATATATTTTTCTCTTTTGTTTATGGATATTTTATTATTAAAGAAGTCAGAAGTTAAAAGTAGGACAAATTCTGTTTTAAAGGCATGAAGTTTCTTATAAAAAATATTAATGATATAGGTTGTTTTGCTAACAAATTGATTTCAAAACCAGAAAAAATATTTTTCTGAAATGAAGGTATTATTAATTTTTTAAATAATATAACATTTGTATAAATGCGTAGCAGTTTTAAAATAATATAACATATGCTGTATTAAATACATAGATTATAAAATTTTGAAAATATACGTTTACATTCAGTTACAATATACATTACATAAATATACGTTCAAAATATATGTTTAGGCCAAAATTTCAGAAATATTAAAATAATTTTTAAATCAAAATAGTGATTTATTCTGAAACAATGAAGGTTATTCTGATATTTATCAACTGCTTTAAAATTGCAAGTATTAAATGTATCAAAATTCCTTATGTGTGTGTAAATCTTTTTTGTTCTTTTCTATATATATATATAATATATAAAATATAACTTTTCTATTCTATTTCTTATTTTATGTTGTATTTTGCAGGAGGACTCTAATAGTTATGAAGTTGAAATAGATTTAGATGAACTGCTAGATATTGAAGCTGAGTCAGCAAGGCGAGATTGGTTAAGGGTAAGCTATATTGCTTTTATTTCAGAATAAAAGTTTTAACTGTTTTTTTCTTCTTACCTTGATATTATCCTTCCTTAAATAGTTTCTATGTATCTAGATGATTGCATGTTGATTGTGGTTTGAAATGTTCTTGTTTTTTGTTTTTTTTTCTCAAATTTTTTTTTTTCCTGTGAATGAGCATTCAAAGATTAACTATATAGATAATATTAGTATATATATTGAAAATTTAAATGCTGTGCTGAGTATGAAATTTATTTCTCATTAAATAAAGGTCACAATCAAGCCCACCATAAAAGTCTCCCAATCTTTTCTTAGAAAATACTTTTGAAAGTGCTATTGAGAAGCTTTTCACCTATGTAAAATATTGCACAAATAGTTTATCGAAAAACTGAACCAAATTTCTTATATACCATGATGTACCATGATACCATATTTCTTATATACCAGTAGTTCATATTTATCTTTCATATGTGTACTTCAGCTTTGCATCTAATATTCAAAGAATAAAGTGAAAATCAGTTGTCTATTTTAAATATCTTGTTGATCAAACTGAACTTTTCAACTATCAGTATATATATATATGTATGTAATGTAGGTTGTTAAGTGGTGGAGGCACTTTAGCCTTAAATCACAAAGATGATTTCTTTATTGTCAAGTAAAAAATTTTCATCTTTTAGATAACTGCAAGTTTTTTCTGTCAAATTATGATCAGAAACCTTAGTAGTATTTAATGAGCATTAACTAAAGATAGAAAAAGAGAATTTCATACATAGAATATTTCAATATTTCTGATATTCACTAAATTACTCAAATATTTTTGTTTATATTATGTACTATGATGTTCATTAGTTAACTTTAAATCATTGCTAAATTTGAAAAAAAATTAAGAACTGCCACTCATATATATATATATATATATATATATATATATATATATATATATATATATATTGTATAAATATTAGTAATCATGTGGTTTAACTTGAAATGTCTGAATTTTAATTTTATTGCAGAATAAATTAGTTGGTGTCAAGCAATCAGAAGAAGCTGTTGAAGTTAGTTGCATTTTTTTAATTAGCTATTATCTATGTATTTAAGTTATAACAATTTCTTTAACTAAGAAGTTTTGAATGTTATTGCCTATTGCTTAAGAGCATTATAATAAGATTTTAATGGAATTGACTTTATAATAAATATCTCTTTAATTAAGCACATGAAATTTGATGTACAGTTACAGAAACCTCCCAAATGTATTTGCAAATTGGAAATATTGTGTTGTTCTGAGCATATTTAACTTTTCCATATTTGGAAGCTTATTGTCAAGAAGACTGTTCTCTGACTCTTCCTTCGAGGAAGACCTCTTTCAATGTCAGATTTATAGTAATAAAAATTGCCATACCATAGAATTAAGATAACATATAAATTAATTCACCCTTTCTGTATTTCAAATAAAATGATTATCCCTAATTATGAAGTATAAATTAAAAATTTTACTTCTTAATTTTTTTTTATTTATTTATTTGCCTAGATAAAAAATTTTACCATTTTCATGTCAGTCGTTCTTTTCAATAAATTAAACTACTCTAGTTTATTTTTCTAGAAGATTAGAAACAAATTATGTATATTTAAAACAGTAAATTGTATTTAGCATTTGTTTTGGATTATAAATTAGGAAGTATTTGTAGGGAAAATGGAATATGATAATTAAAAAAAGTTTTTCGTATAATTTTATTTATTTTCATATTTCCTCCTTAATTATTAAAAGAATATGAAAGAGTTTTATCCAATTTTTTGCAAAATTTATATGCTTTTTTTATGAATAATGATATTTAAAAAACTTAGTTGTTCATCAATTTTTATATGACATTTAGTGTTACATACTTTAAGAGGAGTGGTTTTTCTCTATATTTTCTGGATAATTTGAATAGTTGCTTCATTTTTTTATTATTTATTTATTTATTTTTCTTGCCCATCGTTCTCTTTGTATTCATGTGCCCTTGAAATTTCATTTAAAGAAAAATAAATACTGATTAAAATTTAAGTCTTATTGATATGACAAAAAATATATATTCAAAATATTTATTTAGTGTACAGTTTGAAAATTTTATCTTCTTGCATTTAAAAATATCACAAATGCATAAATTTATAAAAAATAAAATGAAACAAAGATTATATATTAGAGATATAGTGATAAGAAATAATTATATATTGAAAGACTAACAATTGATGCATATCAATCTTTTAAAAATTTAAATCTATTTATCAGGTTGAATTATCTTTAAATTAAAACCTGAAAAAGTTACTTTCCATCTTTCTGTTAAATTTCATCATGAATTAAAATTGCATTTCCTTAAGAGATATGATATTGATTTTTATTTGTTTTCCTTTTCAGAAATTTATAACAGAGCTTCTACAACGATGTACAACACTTTGATTTGTGTACTTAATAGTTGTTTTAGTACCTAGAATGTGATGTATGTCATGCCTGTGTGGATTCCTGTTGAACTGTGAACAAATAATTCATTAGGAAAACCCAGGCTTTTAATTGTTGAGTATTCATTATTAATTTTGAAGCCTTTCAATACGAAAGGTGTCCTGCATAGTAGTGGACTTTTGCATTAATTTCCCATATTTCTTTTGAATACTCAAGATACACCATCCCTTAGTTTATGCTTCGATGATAACTAGAATGGTTTCACCTACATTTTCTTTATTTTATGTTACTTCTCAAAGACATATTAATTATAATAGTTTTTAAAAAATCATTTGGTGTATGTAGACATATTTTCATTGTTGCTTCATGGTATTGAGAGAAATATATGGTTCTTACAATCATTTCAATATTTTACTAAAATTTAAACTTCTGATTTATTATTATTTTATTTTAATTTTAAGGCTTGCTAGTTTTAGGGTTGGTGTATGATATAACTATTTCTTGCTTTTGTAGATCTCAATACACTAGTCTAGTAATTTTTATTCCCATTTTTTTTTTTTTTTTTTTTTACAAAGCAGTAAAAGTTTATTTTATTAACAGATTGTTATGATCTGTAGAATTTGTTAATGCTTGTAACTAGTAGCATTAGTGTTTTCTGGAAAATTTTGATCTGAAACGATGTAATAATAAACTGTACTTAAAAGAAAAATTAATTTTTTAATGAACTAGAAAAAAAAGTTTATTTTCTTTAAAAGTGACATGGATACATTTCCTTTGATTAGATATAGTATGTTGTTTTCTTTTATACTTGAAGTGAACTGTGCAGAACACTTTTAGATCCATTCATATGAAAAACATTATTTATGTTTTCTTATTTACATTTTTCTTTTTTTAAATTATTACTGGTGGATTTATTTTTTCGGTGGTAAAAGCTTTTCTATAATTTTGAATTCTTTAAAATTGTGAATGCATTTCTGAATTATTTAAATATATATATAAGGTATTTACTTAATATTTGAGCACTGTAGAAGGGTTTTTTTTGTGTGTGTGTCAGTTAGTTTTATTTTTGATAAAAAAAAAATAACTTCCTTAGACATGCAAAATATGTTGTAATGCCATTTTAAAAATACATTTAATATACTGTTCTTAAAGCAAATTTTTATTTAAATTAATAGTTTGGAATATATTTCCAGATTTAAATGAGTTGTCCTCTTTATACATGCATGTTAAAGCAATATTATTTTTTAAAAAAATTAGTTTTTTGTGAAAAATGCTAATATTGGTTCTGGGAATGTAAACTTGAAATTATTTTAATTATTCTTTCAAAATAAAGCTTCTTTATTATACTGTCTTGAGAGAGAGATGTGATAAATTATTAGAAAATTTTCCTTAAAAGAATAATTAATAAATTTTATTTTTCAGTTTTTAAATATAAATGGGAATTCTTTATAGGCAATTTCTTGTAAAAGTCTATTTTATAATTTAGTACATGTGATTTCTACACACTCAAAAATATTTTACAATGCTAGTCTTGTTGTTTGAAAATTCTGTTATTAATGCATGTTTCTAGTCTTCATTTATTTTATAAGAGGAGAAAAATTGGATTTGGAAATAACATAATAAAACATTAATTATCTCTGTATAATTAATGTTTTTTATGTTATTTTCAGATTATTGTCTAATTTTAGAAAGTAGATATTATTTTCAAAAGGGGTTTACCTTCAGTAAATGTTTTTATCTTTTGATCTGTTATATATCATAATTTTACTTACAAGTTATCTGTTTTCAATATAATTTAATCACAGCTTTATATTATCATTTGAGATCATTTCATATCTTTAAACACACAAAAAAATATTTACAAACTTTTTCTTGTTATTTTAATAATTAAATTGAAAGCATCAATCATATGAATGGATTTAAGTTTCACATCATAATAATTTATCTGCATGATGTAAGAAAAATACTATAGATTGATCATGATCTATGATATTCTGCATATTCATTTTTTTAAGATATGCCATTATTGAAAAGGAAGATGCTTAAGATATCTCTTTTTATATACTGTTCTCAAACAAGGGTTTAAAAAAGACTTAAAGCTTTCAAAATGATGATAAATTTGCTGTGTAGTGACAATGTAGCTGTTGTATTAGACTACGCTGTAAACAATTTTTAATTAATATCAATAAGGTAACTATTGTGTCTTTCAAAGATCCCCGTGCTAAAAATGACTTTTGTATTTGTTCTGATCTAAAATGCTAGTAACTTTTTGATATTTGAAGTGCAGCTCCTGTGAAATAAGTTCATTTCCTCTGGGCTTGAAATCTCGCATTCAAAGAAAATTGTATATAAATTCATTCAGAATATCTTGTTAGATGTTATTCTTTTATTATTATTATTTTTATTTTATTATTATTAT
>JAPMOR010019247.1:0-12480 GCA_026543865.1 Argiope aurantia | reverse complement strand
GTTATATAAAATGTTTAATGCAAATTTTTAGCAGGTTTTAATACGAGAAAATGAGTTGATAGCCGAAGACGTCTAGTCTTTTCTTGCTTGACAATAACGTAGTCATAATTGAAAGTACTAAAAATTAAAATATTTAGATGGAAAACAATTGACTCGATTAATAGAAAACGAAAAAGAAACATTTGATATTGCTTTAAGTTCAATTTTACACGTGAACTTTCAAACTGGAGAAACAATTCCAAAATGAAAACATCATCATATAAAAATGAGACCAACATCATTAATTATGTTTCCAAAACAAAATTAGAAGGATTAAATTTTTGGTAAAAAATAACCAAAAATTATTTCTGAATTTTTTTCCCGCAACGATTGAATGAGTGGTTTTATAATCATACCAGATGAGTTGAAAAGTTAAAATTGTTTTTCGCGAAGAACGGAGTGCTATTAAGTCATTGCTCGCATTCTGATAAAGCGTTTCAAAAACCAATGCTTACCTTTTCTTAACCAACTCTTGCCTATTAACCAGCGGCATACCTATTGTGAGTGTATGATTTTTTCGCATGTGATTTGAGTTGACGGGGAGCCAAACCCTGGCAGGGGACTATCTTCGGTAATGATGGATCTGTGAATATCCTGATTTCAATCTGTTGTCACGATCTGTGTGTTTTTTATCGAACCATACATATCGGCTTCATAGCAAAATGAAATGAGCTACTCTTTTACTGGTAGTTTTAGACAATGTAGCGCCATTGATTGCAAAATTCTGTGCTGTTATTCTCTGACAGAAATCTCGGACCTATGGTGTAAAAAGTTACAAATATTTGAATTTCCATTCGGATCTGTTCGGTAGAAAAAGGAGCTACGAGTCTCGGAGTAACTTCTACCTTTGTTGTTTTTGCATAATATGTGTTTTGGTACTCCAAATTAGTTGAAAATCTTAATCTTATGCATAAAAAAGTGAAAAACATCTATGGAACCAAAACGTTTTAATATATGTGAGGTTTTTCCATTCTAAATGAGAAATTTCACATTTTCGTAGATTTTTTTTTTCAAAAAATCTGACATATATTAAAATCTAAAGCATATTTTTTTCTAAATTGATATAATAATTTTTAAATAACTTATCAGTTCCGAACAAAAAATAAACAATCTGCGTATTTTGAAATATTTGATAATTGTTTTAATGCTTATCGATGCAAAGGCAACTGGAGTTTACTGTTATTTATCAGCCAAACCTCATTTTAAAAGATTGTAAAGAAATGCGCCAAATAATTTAGATCACGAAGTAGATGATACATTTCTCAAGCTATCGTCACATTTTTGAGTAAATCATCTGAACGAGCTTTAAAGTTATAGGTTTTGCTTTAAATCTCTCATTTTTTTTATCTGCTTTAAAAATTTAGAACTTTTATGCACTTAACTGCTACGTTTTGGTTCCATAGACTTTTTTCACTCTTTTATGCATAAGATTAAGAATTTCAACTAGTTTTTAGCTCTTCTGAAAGTATTAACTCACTTAGTTATTTAAACTGACAGGTAATTCGGAAATTTTTGAAAATTCTGATTTATAAATATTCTTTTCAAATACCTGCAGAAAACAAAAATTTATTGTTTTATGTTCCGAAAATGGAGAATGCTTATTTTTGGTAATTTGGAATCATATAAACACACTAAGTATTAACTGCGTGCTGAAAATTAAAAGTGCTTACCACCTTTTCATAACTGGATCCTTTTCAAGTATAAATAGATTCTTATTATAGTTAAATTCCTATTTTTGTAACTGAGTATTAATGATTGTTAATTATTATTTCAATAGAACGCATTGTTATCACTAAGAATACGTATTTATGTTTGATGATATTAAATGCTTTGTTTTTTCTGATTACAAAAAAGAAATAAAATTATTTATGTGCATTCAACTGCGTGTTTTGCTCCGCTCCGAGAATCTCGACATCTACTGACCAATCCCAATGGTCTAGTGCATTTTCATCCTACCGAATTGTAATTGTTGCAAATACAATTTAAAAAACTTAATCCAATAATGTGGTTACAAATCAGTGAACATTTTGTTTTTATTACATCTTATAATAAAGATATGTGTCTGTGTGAGAGTGTGTATTGGAGCTCTACAGTAGAAAATGTTTGTCACAGGGATATCAAGTTTGACCCACAAATATTTTGGAGACTGAAAACGAGCACTTTGTAGGTATTTATTTAATTTTTGGTTTTTAAGCTTTAAGGTAGATTTTGTCCTTTTTCGCGATAACGCATGAAATATGTTTTAATAAAAAGAAATTTTACACCATAATAAAATTTTAATAAATGATGTTTTCATTAAAGCCAAGATACTTTCAATGCAATTTTTAATAATTTTTTAAAAAATATTTATAATAATTTTAAAATACAATTATTTTTTGTATAATTTGATAAAGTAATATTTGATTGTTGTAATAAATTCTAGATAGCTTTCGTTATTTCTATAAATATTCCACCCTGAATTTTATATTGCTTAATCGCCCATTGTTTCAATTAAAATTTCAAAATTTAAATCAGAATGATAGAACAGCAAAAGATAATAAGGCACTTTAAATATGTTTATCCCTTTTTAAGATTAAAATTGTTTAATAAGTCGTAAAAAATATTTCATCAAAGTTTGGACAGAAATTTTCAGCAACTAATATTGTCAAGAAGCTTGTTTGTTTATTTTTCATAGCGTCAGAATTAACGAGATCATAATTAGTATAAGATCGGGAAATTTAAACAGAAAAATAACTAAAATTGAAGGTAAAATCCTAAAAGATAAAAAAAAATTATGGAAATCGAATATCCGAATCTTCTTAAGGTAATAATGTCTTAGCTTCAATTTCCTAAATTTAAAATGTACTTCCTCGAAATTAAAGACCGAGTGTCAATACAAAAGCATCATCATGTTAAAAGTGAGCAGACTAAACTATCTCAATTTTTAAAAGGAAGAAAGAACTGAATTGTTCGCAACCAATAACGAACTACTTTTAAAATTTTCCCCCATGCCGAAATTTATTATGGGATCTCTTGTTCATATCACATGTGTTACGAAGAACTCTTCTTTATCACTTACGAAAAATTCAGTTTTCGAACTGTTATTCAAAATTCGGATCATTCCGATAGAGGGTGTTGTTTGTTGAATGGCAATTTACTTGAATCAGATGTGTGAAAGGCCAGTCTTGGTGCCCAGGCACTTCTGATCAGTTTGTGGTAGTTAGTAGGAGATGGAAAAACCGAAGTAATGTACCCTTTGTGCGTCAGTAGGGTAGAAAAAAGGATTGCTTAAAACCGTTCAAAGTGTAAATTGAAGCAGTTCTTTGGATGCAATTTAAATTTCGGAAGAAGTTAAGAAGGATTAAGTAGCAAAATCCATTTAGTCGCATTTCCCATTGCAGTGGTTTGTTGATTGTTTGTTTGTGGATTATGGGATTGTCATAAGCTTTGAGGTGATTTTTCTTGAAAGTTCCTTGATGAAATATTCGAGCTTTGAAGTTTTAAGATATCTTTGCAAAGAATCCGGATAAACTAGGGAGCATTAGGAATGATACGAAGTATTCCATTTTGTAAAGCTTGGCGTTTTTTTCTGTAGGTTTTAGCAGTCCCCTGATTTGCCGTACATAAGTGAGAATAGGTCTTAAAACTTGTTTGTATAATAATATTTTATTCTTTAGTGAAAGGGCTGTGGGTGAGTTAGTTCATTCAATGTGGGGAATAATGAGGTGAACTTTAACCCACAACTTCTTTTTACTATTGTTGACAAGGCTTTTAAAAGTGAATTTTTTCTACTAACAGTCCAAGGCACTTACCAGCCTTTCCCCAAGACAGATAATGAAGAATGCGATTAAAGGTAATGTTTTCTTTAGCTACCCCTTCCCAAACTGGACGGCATGAGTTTTTTCCGTATTGATGGTAATACGCCACTTCGAGCGCAAGATTTCAACTTTTTTGTTGCTGTGATATTAACATTAATATCAATTTCAAAGGAAACCGGACAGCGATCACTTTCGAGATTGTTAATAGAATAGGCGTCCCAGAAGAGACATTTGATGAAGATTTCAAATCTCAGTGTACTAGGGATAAGAACGTTATTGGGAAATCAAGTTGACTCGGGTGGCGCCTACACGTTTAGACTATTATTGCAAATGAAATAGTAGATGATTGTTCCATTGGAATTCTGTCAGCCAAAATATGTCTCGTTTCGAACACTAATAAAAGTAGATTTTTAAAGTTGCGCTTTATTAAATTTAGGTGGATACCATTTGAAGGCATTCGATTTTTCAGCGTATTTCTAAAACCAGGAGACAAATTATAAGAGTAATTAAAAATCAGTTTTGTCATTGAATTTAGGATTGGCAGTTACATGCAGCTCCTTTCATTTAAAATTGCTCATGGGCAAAGTGGAATCGCAAAAATGGTTTTATATCAGTGAACTGAGTAAAAGAAAAAGATGCTTCTGTGTTAAAAAAATCTGTAGCCTGTTCTTATCTTGTCAGAAATTGTAAACACATTCTTTCAGGCAATATAATATCAAGACTAGCCTATTTTTCTATTATTCCAACGAGCAGGGCTTTTTTTTCACTATAGGTTAGCTGCCAAGTGCCTATTTATGAATTGACTTCATCAAATAATACTGATCACTTCCTGTATGAAAAAGTTATACTGAATATGAAACATACTCTGTACACATTACTACACAGAGAACATTCGTTAAGAAAAAGAAAGTAAGTCTTAGTGTTTTGGAATTCACACTATTAACCCACAATATTAACAACATGTTGCTAAAAGTGTTAGATGTTGCATATGTTCTTGTACATTTAGCCGAATTTCAGCATTATAGTGATTTCTTACCTTTTTTTTTAATTTAAATTTTATTTGGGGTGCCTTTATCCTTTTGCTCATTTCACAGACAAATAGCATCACACGATGGATCCATTTTGCGTTCTCATTTAAAATCTGAATTGTGTCTTTGCACTTTATTTGCTACTAAGGTTCGCCTGCGATTTTAGAATACTAACAGGGATACTATTTTTTTCTATCAACACGAATTACTTCAACATTCTTACGTGGAATTTGTTGAAAGACAAAAGCAAATTAGAAGTCCTATTTTGATTAAATTTAAGGAACTAAACATTAAAGTAGCGTTTTTCAAGAGTTTAAAATACTGAATGTTGTTAACAGCCATTATAAAGGGTATTGAAATGAAAAGCTACGAAACGACACTGTGGGTATCAATGAAGACTTCATTCAAAGTTTACACCATAGGCCCGAGCACCAGGATCTCATTAATGAAAAAGCCAAAATATTCCTTGTTTCCAGAATTCTTGTGGCCGTGACGAGACCCAGCACTTCACAACGTCCTTGAGTTTGCCTTCTGAGTTGAAGAGCTTCTCTTTCAGAATTTTTTTCAGGGGACGAAATGCATGAAAATCGCAGGGTGACTTGTAAATGCTGTATTGCGGATGGTCGAGCTGCTCCCATTTTAAATTGGCCATTTCCGCGTGTGTGACCCTGGAGACGTGTGGACCCACGTTATCATGGAGCAGAACCACACCCTCCGTGAGTAGTTCCTCTTTTGTTCTTGATGGACCTGCGTAGTCTTCGGAGTGTCTCACACTACACATCGGAGTTAATGGTTCTTCTGTGTTCGAGGAATTCAACATTAGGTGTCAAATGGACGGCGCTCTCTATAAGAGCCTCTGCGCATGCGGGCGCCCGCTCATGCTCCAACCTACGCCCGAGACTCCAATCGCATCCCTAGATATCTAGCTACGTTCTCCCATAGTGGCATAGGCAAATATATTAACGGTTACGTTGTTACAACGTTTCGTACCTTTTCATTTAAACATCCCTTGTATAATGATTCATAATTCATGGATTCTTAAAGATATTATTTAAAAAAAATTTTTTTACAATTTTCCAATTTAAAAAAAATACAAAACTTCTGATTTTTTATCGTTATTGAAAGCTTATGAGTTTCATTCTCTTGTTCCAGAAACAGTGACGAGCTATGGGTGCTTGTTGAAAAGTAAACTATGCACTAAACATTTATCTACCATAATATTAATTGTTGTTGTCAGAGGTTAATAGTTCTAGACTGGTAGTAAATGTGAGCATTGAATTAAGCATGATTTGTTTCACAGAAAATTTTAGCATCCGTTGATCCGAAAGAATGTGAGGGTACATAAAGGGGGATGCTCTTTATTTGTTGAGAATAAAACGTAAGTAAATGGAAGTATTAGCTATAAAATTCAGAAAATAAAATTTAGATAAACTACTGATACTAGAAGTAAGATATTAGAGAAGATTGAAAAAAGATGCTGCTATCAAACTTTTCTATAAGCAGCATTCTAGCATCTTTGTTTCATTCTTTTTTAAATTCAAATCCTCCAAATCAAGTTTTGTGATTTTAATGCAGCGGAAATATACAAAACTGGAATAAAAACGTTGTACAATACAAAAAATTATAAGATTTGCTTTCTGCACATTTTACTTCTCATAATATTATTCCTTTATTTAATTCACAGAGAAAGAATATCCGTTGACGGATCCTTTTTGCGTAGCATTTTTGATTTTGCTTGCGTTCTGACTTAAAAACTGATCCGCCTCTTTATATTTTATCTACAATTAAGATTTACCTTTTGTATTTTAAAAATACCCTAACTTGCATAAGATAGTTTCTGTGTATTGTTTTTATATGAAAGGCAATAGCAAGAACAAAGGCAACAAGACAAAGGCAATAGCAAGAACAAGTCAAAGTCCCATATTGACTAAACTTACGGAATTAAAACTCAAAATTGAGAGCTCGAAAAATTGTGAATGAGGTTAAGAGACAGCAACAGATTTATGAAAATAATATTCTGATGACATTTGATCAAAACACCAGTAGAAAAAGCAAATATCTTGATTTATGTGCCGAATTCTAAGCTGAACTTTGTGTGATTCCTTCCTTTGTTCCAATTCATTAGGTATATGCACCGTGCGTTGGTGCATGTTAAAATTTTCAGAAATAGATTAAGAGATACAACTTTAATCCTGTTTCAACAACTGTTGAGAATTGGCTGCTAACTAAAAGCGTCTATTTTTTAAAGTGTTGGGCGGGTGACGTACAGTTAAATCAGGGAGAGTATTAAGCTTTTGGGTACATTTCACGTATCAGTACCTTCATATTTCTTTGAATTTATGATTCTGTTTTTTAAATTCTAATTAGCTTAAATCATCTCACTATCATGTAGCAGTACATAATCTGAATAATAAGAAATAAATGAATTCCCACGTAAAAGCTACTGAATTCACAATTTCAAAAAATTAAATGCGCTTCAAATACAAAAATCGTTTCGAATAAATGTGTAGTCAAAGGGTTTAAAAGGATAAGTTTCCTCTTTTTGGAGTTTTTTCCTTTTAATTTGGTCGAAATTTCGACTTCTGATTTGGAAATTCTTTAATCAGGCTTCTTATTTCTCTATATGCTTCAATAATTTCTTTTATTTCGGAGTTATTTGGGAGTGCCGTTTCAGCTTCTATTTCACGCACCTTCTCTGGAATTCCGATTGAAATACGTGGATCTTTGTTGCTCTTCTCAGAGGAGATATTAGAGGTGCTTTTCTATTAAAACTATTATTAAGGGCTTTTGCATACGAACTTACGAGGTTGATAATAGCGGCTGTAGATGGGTAGGCAGGGCGCCCCTTCCAAGAGGGCAGGTGTGCTTTCCCTTTGCAGTTAATATATATGGGTTCAACAATCCTTTCCTTCACCTGACATTCAGCACTTGAATGAGTCTAATGCAACGGAGATTGCAATTGCACTTCCGTTCGCTATGGTGAAATCCTGTGCACCTGTAACACGTCGTTGCTTTTGTTCGTTTTCTTTACGCTTCCACTTTAACTCTCATATATTTTACATATAGCTTAGATTATATATATTATTGTAAGGAGTATTGGATAAAAACATTTCCTTCTTGTTCAGCGATACGTCCAATTTTGTTATTTAGAGATTCCAATTCATTTTTAAAATCTTCTTTGCCGGGGCTACCGGGGAAGCGGGTTCTCTAATGAGTATTTTGATGGCCCAGTTTAAATGATTTCAGAAATTACTGTTATTTTTTTCTTTTAATTGAGAAGCACGGTAATTTGCAGGGGTACATTTTAATAAAGCCACAACTGTATTTATTATCTCTGTTGGGGATTTTCCTGCAAATATTTTGGAATATAGTAGAGTAGTCTTTTGAGAGTTTTAGATTTATTGAAGGTGCTTCTTTACTTTCTTGGCGGAGGTTTTCTTTCTCTAGGAATTGAAATTTGTTGTTCGTGATTATTTAGGGTTTTAGAGGGAATTTTTTCCTTTTGGTAACTTTTTATTCGCTTTTTGAAAGGGCTGATCTGTGTCTATTTGGGTGTCGTCATCAGTGTGGTGAGTACCTGAGACATCCTTCTATTGGGCAAGGGCTAAATAAATTGCTTTGCTCTTCTAGTTTTCTTTCACCTTTCAATTCTATAACTTTATCCAGTTCTTCTAAATATTGGGTGGAGTGCTCCTGATTATTTGCCGTCATCTGTTGTAAGGTGTTATAAAGGGGGTCATTACGTCCTCCAGATATTGTGCACATTCATGGCTGAATGGAAGGTAATTGTAGATATCCTATCTATTGTTTCTCGGGTCAGAGCAGTTTGGAATAATGCAGGAGCAAATTTGAAACATTTTTTGAATGCTGAACACAAATGCTCATAGTTCATAGATTTTATTTAAAAGTTCATAGATTTTATTTTCTAAATTTTTATAATGTCCGAAGCGAAGATCGGTTTTCATAATTTTATAACTATTGCTGTTGATCCAAACAATAAATTACATTACCATTCATTTATCTGGCACAGTTGGATTTTGGAGGGACCTTGTGAATTCCTGATAGCTTATATTTTTGAAATGCTAATTAAATAAAGACTAAGAGATATTTTGGATTTTTTTTTTTAGAGTGTAAAATGTCATTGCATAAAAATTGATTATTGTTCATCTTCACATTTTTGAAAAATATATTATTACTGAAACCAATTTTAATGAAATCAAATTTTTGCTTATCTTTAATTAATTTTAAAAATAATTTTTTAATGTATTCTCGAAAATTATATTTTGTTATTTCTATAATGAATCTTTTGGTTTTTTCATTATTAGAACAAATATTCCATTATGGATTTTTTCCAATGTTGACGATGAAAGTAGAAGGTTCTATAGTAATTCTGTTTCTGCTTGAAGTCTGTTTTTAATAGATTTTTTTAGATGTACTGTGCTTTCAGTTGAGATTTAGCTATTAAGTAAAAAGTGATACGAAATTTTTATCCAATTTTAACGGCTTCCACTTTTAAACACTAGCTCTTACCTCTGCAATATAATCGGATGTAAAACAAAATATTTCCTTCAATAAATCTGGAATATCATCTCTTTTTTGGTCGCTGATTTTTTTTTAATAGGAGAAAGTTAAGTTTGTTTTCTTTTTGAGTAATCCTATTTTCGACAATTATTTTCTTTTTTCTCCGATGTTTTCAATGAATAGATTTAAAAAGAAAATTATTGTATTGATTGATGTTTATCTCTATCCATTTCAAATTAAATGTAGAATTTTTTGTGAAGGAACAGAAAATTAGATTGATGCTTAAGGGATGTGATTACATTAAGGGTAAATGCTTCCAAAAAGGTTTCAAAATATTTTTACCTTTGAATTTTGCATAAAAAAATTGAGGATGAAATATGAAATCAAAATATACCGATTAAATGGCGAAAGTATTGATTTTTGAATTAGAATTTTGGAAAGAGGTATAAAATAAAAATATATTAGCTTAGATCAAATAATATATCTATAAAATAATGCATCAAATATATAGATGATATATTTTCTTAAAATTTTTTATAGAGCTAATATAGCCATGCATTGGATGTGTGTACTAAATTAAAAGTGTAGGGCGCAGTTTTATGCAGCAGGTTTCTAAGTGTTGTAACTGATATTAAGTTTTCGAAATTCAAAGTAATAGTAACAACAATCAACCAGCCACGCAAAGTTTCATCCAAAGTGGGTTCCGCTTGTTAGTGATTTAAAAGTAGAGCAGAAAGTAAAAATATGTACTCCAAGTACCGAAAACTTTTGTCCACCATGATCCAATAGAAAATTACCAGTAGTACAGTCAGTTACAAATTAAAAAACAATTTATTATTTCTTCTAAAAATAAGAAAGAATGTGTGTATTGACGGTCCATAGAATGGACAACTAGACCTATATCAGTCAGATTCGGCATACATATACTTTGGAGGGGGATACGAAACTCGTGGCAACTTTATATTGAAATTCTAATTAAATAAATATTAAGTGATAATTTGTGTGGAAAGGATTTCCAAGTCAACTTACTAATCTACCATTAAACAAAGACTGATTTTCTCTCATGTGAAATTTTAATAAATTATATTATCAGTGAAACAAATTTTATTGCCATCAAAGTTTTGCCCATCTTCAATTAATTTTTGAGAATATTTTAAAATGATTTATTTATTGCTGTAAGGAAGCTCAATGCATTCGTTAAACTATTTATAGACCATCCTGGATTTTTTTTTCAATGTTGATGAAGAAAGTGTGAAGATATACTTATTGATTCAATTTTGTGTTGAAAGCATTCTTTTATTAAATTTTAAAACTCTATTTTCCTTGCAATTGAGATTGTGCTTTTAAATAATAAATGATAAGAAAAATGAAATGCTTCCTTTGTTTCAGCACCGTTGCTTTCCTCTGCAATATAATTAAATGTGTAAAAAATATTTTCGATTTTATATCTGGAAAATCGCAGTTTTATTGCTTCTCACTGATTTTTTTGCTAAATCAGAGAATCTCTTGTTGAATAATCATGTGGGAAATTACGAAATGTATAAAACATATACAAACTAAATATTTTTTGTTGTTTGTAGATGTTTTGGCATATTAAACGAGACCTTTTCTCATATTTTTAATAGTCAATTGTTATTTAACAAAAAATATAATAAAATAAACGTTATTATATTAGGTAAAACTCAACGGTGCACCTTTCAACCTACAGTTCAAATTTTGGGACAGATAACAGATAATGAAGAGCATGCTTCACTCAACGAAGTGAATGTCTTAAGGTCTTTGAAACATTGTGAGAACATCATTTTGAAATCTAAGCAGAAATTTTGTCGCGGAAACCCTAAAGAACAAGTTCCATAAAATAGTTAATGGAACATTTAGCAGTCATTATTTTTGGAGAATTAGTTCGTGGCCAAAGATGTCTAGTCTTTATTGATTGAAAGTAATGTGATGGTCATTAGAAATACTCTAACTCAATATTAGAAAATTTAAGAAAAAATCCTGATTGAATTGATGAAAAAGAAAGCTGATGATGGAAAAAAAATGGAATGTGGATCTTCAAAGCATCGTCGCTAATTGGTGTATTTTCTTCAGGGCAACCGAAAACATTTTTAAAAAAATTTCGCATTTTAATAGAATAGAGCCATTCAAATTTCCATAACTGACGGTTTTAATTGCAAAAGATGGAAACTTCCTTTTTAATACAAAACAGTATATTTTTCTGAATATTTAATTAAATATTACTCACGGAACAGAGGATCTCGTAAGAAAATTCAAAATTTTTACATAATCAGATCATTTATTAATTCAAAATACATAAAATATAATTATTTACTATATTTAGAGCAATTTTTTAGATATATACGCGGATTAATAAAGATTTAAGAAATTAGTGTTAGGCCCTGATTAGAGTAGTTATCCTGTATGTATAAAATTATTTATACTTTAAATGAATCTGAATTATTGAATTAGTAAAATAAGTATTATAAAATAAAGCAGAAAAATTTTCCTCGCATTCAGTTTTTAGAAAATATCAAATTTCCTATATACTTCATTTCATACAGGCACTTGCTGAATATTACTCTTTTAAAAATTTAATATGTTCAATTTGCAGTAATATTTAACTTATTTATTTTAATTTGAGATTTTGTGAAGCGATGGCAACGCATTGATGATTGTTAATTTTTTTCCCATAAACTCGAAATGTGCTTATACAGCTTAAATTTTATTTTTATTTTGTGCGAAATAAATTATTGAATAATATAATTAAACTATCTTTTTAAAATCCATTAAAAATAAATTTAGTTTATATATTAAAACATTAGTATGATTAAAAAGATTAAATTTTTAACTTGAATATGATGTAATAAAGATTTTTTTGCCGTTATATTTTCGGAAGTTATAGCGGAAAATCGCCAAAATTTCTCTTAATGTTTAATTAATTAAATTATAATTCAAAAATTGCTCCCAGTTGCACATTCCCGTCCTGCAAGGTTCACAAGTGCGAAATTTGGTAGCTGTAAGCCAAACGGTCTGGCGTGTCGAGTGGCAACACACACACACACACACACACACACACACACACACACACACACACA
>JAPMOR010019222.1:119727-131261 GCA_026543865.1 Argiope aurantia | reverse complement strand
CTTAGAAGGAATTATCTGCAAGAGGTGGCGAACGCTATTTCATAGTATTATAAGGTTTATAATATTACAACCTTATTTTAAAAATAATGCGACTACAATTAACAGTTATATTATTCATTTCACAAAAAATAAAGAATAGCTACTTAGAATGAATTATCTGCAAGAGGTGTCGAACGCTATTTTATAGTATTATAAGGTTTATAATATTACAACCTAATTTTAATGATTAATATATATGTGTGACTTTTCATGTTAATATAAAAAAACACGACTGTTCTCAGTAGTAATAGACATTGTACAAAATTTTAAAATAAGAAACAATATTCAAAATATTAATACTATTATTGAATATGCAAAAATATAATATAATGTCGCACAATATTGTATAATATTGTTCAAAAATTTGTGTTATCTGGGATTCGAAGGTTTATATTACTGTGCTACCGCTGACAAATTCGTACATAGTAATAAGAAGTGACAAACGAAGCTGTTTTGACGTCTATTCTTAAAGTAATTTTCAACTTAACTCTTCCCTCACCACGTCCAGAAATCTAATCCGAATTGGAAATTCGATTGACATTTCTGGTAACCAGCATTAGAATAGCCTTTATATCTATTTATTTCTTAAAGTAATAAAATTGTCGTTTCCATCATTTTTGAGATGACATGATGCAATTGAATCTACACAACTGTCGTTCCTTGTTAAGCATTTTTTGAGAATCATTCATTTTATTGCTGTGGCATCGCATTTAGGCTCAAAAAATGCTGAAAGAATAAAATATTGTATAATATTTTTACTATGGCATCGTGAAGGATTGTGTTTCTTAAGGTTGAAACTGACTTGTAATTTTCTTAAAAGCTAACTAAATTGAAGATGAGAAAATTGTTTTCTGACATCAAAACATCATAATTTCTTTTTTTTATTTTGAATTTCAATAGAAAAAAAATGGTTTCCTTTTCAAAAATATTCCTCTCGGATAATATTCGTGCTGTAAATTTGAGTTTCATTGGTAGTAAAAGAATCCCTTTTCCTTTGTTACTATTATTTCCTAAACTATCAAGATAATTAATTTAAAATAATTACCTTATGTTTTATCAAAATTCATAAATGATATTATTAATTTTTTAAATGCATTTAAATGTGGAATTTGAGAAGTAAGAAAATTGTGTCTCATGTAAATATCTTTTGATTTAATTAATTCATTATTTTTTGTTTAATTGATTTATTTTTTATTGATTTGATATAATTTGTAATTAATTTTCCTTCATTAAAAACATCTTTTTATTTAAAATAATTGTCGAAATAAAAGAAGAAATCACGAGCCATAAGCACTGACTTAATTTATTAATTTGATTTAATTGTTATTTTTCTTTTCGTCATGTAAGTTTTTGCTTTGATTTTCGATTTTTTTAAGTTACTAATATGAAAAAGTATAGTTCTCTTGCATCAACATTTTTATATATCCCCATCAATATAGAAAATGTATTTGAACCATTTATTATTATTTTAAAATCTGTGTTTTAAAATATAAAATATTTTGAAAATATAATTGCATTCGACATTGTGCATATTTGATACTCTTTTTTGAAAAAACAATCATTTTATGATGCTCTGACTCAAAATATTCAAAAAATTCTACAAACTAAAGAACCAAAAATGTTAAAAAATAATCCTCAATGAGTAACGTTTTTATTTCTACCTGTTTCTGTAGTGTCTGCAAAAATCAATATTTTTGAATATAATGAACTCAGAAAATATCCTTTCAAACCTTATTTTGAACTTAGGAGTGTAACTAAAATTTCCTAACTAAAAAAAAAAATAATAATTCTGTATTTGGTTGAATATATCTTTATTTTAAACTTAGTTTATTCTTATTTAAAGTCAATGATTACACATGTGAATCCTTTTATAAATCAACTATGAAACAATTCAAAATTAATTTCTTCGGACAAAATGTTATGTTATTGAAGTAATGGACACATAACAGATTATATATAAAGCAAAAATTTAACACATTTTTGTGGGCATTTCTTCTCAGATTATGCTAACAATCAGCACATTGAAATTGGGTCTTTTTGGTTTTCATATCTTTATTAATCCTTGAGGATTAGAATTCAGTATACATTCTTCTCTAAATTTAATTTCGATTTAATTTCGTAAACGACAGCTGCTGTGTGTCTTTTTTTCCTTCATTCAAAACATATTTTTATTTAAAATAATTGTCGAAATAAAAGAAGAAATCACGAGCCATAAGCACTGAAATAATTACGTAGTCAGATTTTATTTCACATGAAAAGAACTGATAAATACATCAATAATCTTATGTCCTGCATCATTCTGCGGCCTTATTAGCATGGGTGAAAGTTCGCAGCTTCGGGACCTGAGAATTCCCGGTTCGAAACCCGATTCCATTGAAGAATTGCCGTATCAATGGACTGACCTGGTGCACGTTCAATCCATTTGTGCTATACATCTTCCTATTTGTATGGTACGGAAATTTGGAGAGAGAGTGCCAGCTCTGGTGCCATCCTCTTCATCTGACTGTTTCTCAAAATTAAGTGGCCCATCCCATAATGGCCCTAGTGTAGCTTTAAAAAAACGAGACGTTAATATAATTAAACTTAAACCACATTACCCTGTATTTTCGACAAATTTTGTATAATAAGGATTTGATACATCCTACAGTTTGAACAATTAGACCGATTCTTCCCATTTTATTCTTCAGTTTATATAGCCACATTTCCAACACATCTTGCTAATCAGAATACTCTATGTTTCTAATTTTAATTTAATAATTATCTTGTGATTTGTTGTATAGAATATGAAAACTGATTGATATGAGTAAATTAGCATAGTTGGTCAATAATTGATCTTTGAGGGCGGTTAAACAATTATTAAGGCTCAAGGGAATAACTACTGTGAAATAGCCGCGATTGTCGGAGATAATATCAACCTCTATGGGTGCTTAAAACAGTACCCGCTTTTAATACCCATCTCCCCTCCAAAGAAAGCAAGAGCCCAATACTCACACACTTGGCCGTTAAGTCAAAATTCTCAAAGCGCCCCAAACCTCCTCACTGGAAGTGAGAGGATTAAATTATAAACAGATATTTTTTATAAGTTAAAAGTTCAAGCAACTGGATTTATTGTTTTATTTCTAGATATGCTTTGTACATAATACTTCAATAAATCACATTTTCTACCCATGAAATGCGACAAAATATTTCAAAAAAATCTAATTGTGAAAGAATAAAAAAAAAATTCATTTAGCCCCTGGAATTTATTTATTAAAGATTAACGCTTATTCAAAATTTTCTTTCCCTAGAATTACTCTCAAAGTTGAAAAATATGTCGCATTAATCAAGCACTTGGCAAAAATTCCTGAAAATCAACACAAAGATAAATTTATATTTCTATTAATTCCAGGTGAGAATTTTTTGAACATTTCATCATTAATAACAGCAAGACACAATGAATGCATCATTTCAAGAAACAACGAATCCGTAAAAATTTTGCAGAAACGAAATAAATGTTTCCGTTTTTAAAGGCATTTAGCCTTTCTAAAACTTTTCGTTTATTCTACAAAATTATTGCACTAATATTTGTATTTCAAGTGCAATTCTTTCGAATTTCTCGAAGCTAAAATGGAAAAAATTGAGGGAAAGGAGTTGTTCTGTTGAAATGAATTCGAAGAAACATTTATTACAGTCAGTGTTATTTTTAACATTTATTACAGGCAGAGTGCCCAAACAAACTTTTGGGAAAATATTAATGACAGACCTTTTTCCCACCATTGTAAAGGAGACTTTAATCTTATTTAGGAGGAAGGAATTGTGCTTTCAAAGGAAAAGAGTTGTGGTGAAATAGTTGGAGGAATAGTTGTTCCCTTTGGAAAGCTGAAGCGGGGCAATTTTTCACCAAATCTTACAGAAAGAATTTTGCAGTGAAAAGGATATTGAACTCTTAGAGATCGCTTTATGCCAAAGCTTCTTCGTATTTCATATTACTCCAAAACTTTAAAAAATTCCTCTCGGCAAGCTGGAAGGCAAAACTGGATTCCTTTACATCTGAGTTACTATCTGGCAACATATCCGATGTTACAAACAATCAAAATCAGGACTGGAAAATGAATTTTTAGCCCTTAACTTCTAAGATATCGCAGTTATAGAAATACTTTAAATACAATAGTTATTCGCTTTCATAAGGCGCAAATTTGGCTACTTAGATTTGTTTTTATATCTGCAATATTATGAAACTTGAGCGAAATCACAATTTTATCCCCCTCTCACCTTTTCAACTCCCTTTGAGTTAGATGGGACTTTGCGAACTCGTTCGGGATTTTTGAATTTCTAATAAGCGAATTAAAACCCAAAAAAAATTACTCTAGTTATCCTGTTTACAAAATAATATTTGCAATACGGTATACCTATATATATAATATGTGTGTGTGTGTGTAATGATATTCTAATTCTAATTTCAATTTAATTAATTTCCAAGATTTTATCTTAATTTACCCCATAGTAACTTCATTCTAAAAATATTCTCTTACTTCGAGATCCATTTCCACTTTCAGTTTAATTAATTCCTCTGTAAAACTAATGCGCCATCAGTACTACGTATCAAATGAAAGTAATATTTACGTTGCCCTTGTCAAATGTCATCATATATATTCCATCTGAGCGTGGCCGGAAATCCTATGTTGTTATATAAGACTAGTGATCATTTGTTTCGCGCTTCTTTTATACTTCTACTTTTGTTTCGCGCTGCGTCTGCTTGTAAATAAATTTCTTTTTCGAGATGGATATTCAAAAGAATTAAAAATACAACGTCTCGTCTATGTCTTCAAACCTGCACTCTGCTTCAACAAAAATAATGTTACATGTATAATGAACATTTGAAGGAAGGATGGTATTGAGTTCTAGCGACCATGATCGGTGAAGAACTGAAGAAATTTTCCCTAAGTCCTGTCATGATAACCATTGCAAAAGGTAGTCTTCCTATAGGGAATCTAAAAAAAATTAGTTTAATTTTAATTGAATCTGTAATTTGAAGAAATAGACAAGTGACAAAAATCGAAAAGCACACAATCTACACAAACCCTGTTTTCATATTGACACTTACTGTAAAAAAGAGGGAATTATAATCACTAAATAAATCATTGATGCAAAAAATCTTCATTAAATCTTGTTATTTAAAATTTAACAAATAAGAGAAATATTGATTTTATGTAATCAGAATAATTATTTTAAATACTTCAAAATTGGAAAAAAACAGGTTAGTTCTGATCAAATTTGTAGTTTTTAAAAGTGAATGTCAAAAATCAAAGAACAGACAACGTACTCAAATCTTATTGAATGAGCTATAAAAAATGTCAATTACTAAATAAATCATTGATGCAAAAAAAAAGTCTCAATTAAATGGTATGTTATTCAAAATACATCAAATAAAAAATGATTTTTTATTAAAAAATTAGGAAGATTTAGAGATTAATATTTTTGAATTCAAGAAATTGACATTTTAAAATTCTTTTTCATCTACGGACTGTTGATACAATTAAAAGAAAATGTTAAATTATTTCACTGCTTTCGAATTGTAACTTCTTGCTACTAAATATTTGTCCTATAAGATAAATATTTGCAACACAATGACAAAAATATGGTTAGTATAGTCAGCGTTATGGGAAAGTGGCATGTGTCTGCAGTTAGTGAACGAGTGTTTACATTTAGATATCACCAATCAAATATTTTTAAAAAAAGATTAATAATTCTTTCACTGTAAGAAGTAAAATAAGCTATTTTGTTATTATATCTTAATGTATGAAAGGTTTCTTAGCTAGAATTAATTAAAATACATTAAATTTGAGCTTTGATGTTTCTTTTTTGTTTAGTTCTAAAATTACTCAGTGTGAACAGTTGTCTTAAATGGAACGCCACAGAAATTAGTTAATGTATCAATGCGTCTTTAGAAATAGGAATTGTCTTTAAATAAATTAAAGTAACTGAATAATTGGACATTAAAAGCTTAAAATTTGGTCCTAAAAAAAGAATCAAATTTTGTTATTTTTTTCTCATATATAGAGGAAAATAACATGAAGAAATGGCGCAGTGTATAAAATGTCAAATTTGGCTTCATACATCTCATATTTTTGTGAGTGTGAGAATAATTTTTCAATTCCTACTATTAGTTCACACTCTCCCTATCATAAATTACTTGTTTTAATTGTGCATAATGGATAGAAAGCTAAGTTTCAGGCAGACAATCCAATTTCTTTAAATGGACCTGCAATATATATATATATATATATATATAATATTTACTATTTGTAAATGTACATTTTCTAAGGATAATGACGTTATTATGAGGATCAATATACTGCTTAAACTTCAACTTTCATTTCGATTGTTTCTTTATTACTGGAATTTAAAAAAAGAGATCAATAAATGAAGTTGTTATAACGAATGGCTTAGTTATGATCACGCGTAATTTTGTGTTTGACTTTCACAGTCGCTTGTAGTGATATCCTGCCGTGACTCATCTTAAATTGTTTCCAGCTTTTTGATAGAATTGTTTCCAGCTTTTCCAGGATAATCCCTTTTAATGTCGTTTAGGTGTAAAATAATTCATTTTAAGGAATTCTGTGAATGCCTGCTTCCCATTCATCAAGTGAGAGAGATTTTATTAGAGATAACTATATTTTAAATTAATCCGTAATGCATATTTACTATGAAATATGAAGATGGAAAACAGGTTTCTCACATTGACACGTTGGTATTGTGGCTTGAAATGAGAAGGTAGGTTGTGGGTATGACTATAGTATGCTATATACTTCCGGAGTTGTAATTTCCCGATAGCTCTATATACTAACGTAGTTACAGAACAACTGCCGACTGCGAGGTTATTGGCTGAACGCTTAACATCGCTAAACAATACTTGGAGAAATTACGAAGAGCCATTTAGGACAAAGGAAATTAAATACCCAGTTCTAGCGTTGCGTTAATGCTCGTTGTCATTCTTAAAGAAAATCGGCTGCAGATATTTAAATATTCTAAGCAGATATTAAATATTTAAATATTCAAAATATTTAAAATATTTTGAAGCGTAACTATTTAAATATTCTAAGAGAAAACAAAAATAAATTCTTTTTCTATGCTAAACTAGAGAGTAGCAAAAAAATGTTAATAATATTTGAATTGAATAAAATAGCAAGGTTAAATGCTTTAACAAAATCATATCAGAAATTAGTTATAAAATGAATGCAGCGCTTTTACATAACAACAACATTTTTATGAAAAAATGCTTAGAACATTTAAATTACAAATTGGGAAGATATTTATATTCCCAAACATTTTCTGATTCTAGACCTGATTTCACCGAAGAACCGTTCTGTAAGCGGGTCTAGTGCACGTTAAATTCGTCGGGACTAATTTGCTATATATCTACGATCAATATTTCAAGAATAAAAGCCTCGTTCAAGGTTTTTGAGACACCCTGTATAAGAAAGTGAAAATGCTTACTTTAAAAAAAATATATTATCTCGTTGCAAAAATAATTACAAAATGTAGTGAAATTTCATAACATTACTTGTATTTGTTATATGATAAACATTTATTAATAATAAAATGCAACCAAAAAAAAACTTATAACTAACGTAGGCTTCTACTGCTGATGTAGTGCGGAAGTTTGGAGTGGGAGTGACATCTCGGGTGTCGTCCTTGTCATCTGACCGTGTTTCAAAATTACGAGGTCCGTCCCAAAATAGTCCTAGTGTTGCTTTAAAACAGAAGTAAATATAACTAAAATAAGTTAATATAACTAAAACAAACTAAACATCTGTTTCAAAGACTTAAACTCTTTAAGGCGACCTCTACAAACAGAAAAACAAAATAAATTCCTAAATTAATTTATTAATTTTGCTTAATTTTAAAGTCATTCAACAAAATAAAGATTGAAAATAATCGTAATGCCAGATATTTCAAGGATGGCAACGCAGTTACGGATCGCATCAATAAGTTTGAAACAATATTGGGATCTAAAGTTTTTATAACCCAAAATTACGCTATAGATGGATGAAAATCATGCAAATCGTATTTCAAGACAAGCGAATCTGCGTTAATTGGTAGCAAGGGATTGAAGATTAATTAGTTGATCGGAAAAATATGTATAATAAAGACTGAATTTCCAAATATCGATGCAAATCACATAACAAATAAAAATATTATATGAAGCGGAATCATGTTAATGAGGATAAAGGATAATTCCTTAGTAACTAATAAACACTTTTGAAAACTTTCTTTCTGTGATTTTATTGAAAATCGATATATGTTGCAGAAATTGTTTGTGGGTGTATGGTAAGAAGTACAATAAGTTCGATAACGGATAAAGACGATGCTCTCCACAAGAAAACATTAATAAACACGTAGCAAAACTTCTTAGAAGAATCCGCAAGGAAAGAAATCCATTTTCTATGTGACCTACTTTCTTGTGAATCTTTTTCTCTCTCTTCTTGTATGTATGAAATTTGAAGCAAATTCGAATCTTTTATCCAAAGAAGCTTAGCTTGATAATATACGTTGATTTGTCTGCATTTCTAATATTTTTCTTTTATAAATATGTAATTATTTTACGAAAATATGTTCTCAAAATAAAATGTATTCAACATCATCGGATATATGTAATAAGTTCAGAGCTATTAAGTACAAAGATAATAGTAACAATTAAATATATAAATGTAAAATATATTTAATAGTTTTTTAAAATTATAATGAGAGAAAACAGTGTACAGAAATAATATTATATCGTTACAAAATTTATTTGTATTTTAAAAAAGTTTAAAATAGAATATTGGCGCAGTAATATTGTTATGGAAAATCGTCCTATGAGCGTATAGTGGAAGAAGTCTAGTCTAACACGGTAGATAATAGAAAATGATGCTTTATTTCACAAGAAAACACAAAGAGTAGATAGAAGTAACACGCCTCATGCTTATACCAAGAGCATCACTTGTAGAAATTTTCAACATAAACAGATAGATAATTGTTAATTAGAAACTACTAGTGACCTTCCTCTGCTATCGATGCCACAGAAGGATTCATTTGACTAATTTGCATTTGCCTCTCTTGTTTATTTAGTTTTTCTGACAGGGCAGTATTTTGTAGCCGTATCAACGAATCTTAAAATTGTACTCTTATTTATATTACGAAAATATGCGCAAAAAATAAAATGTATTCATCACCATCTCAGAGTGATTAATAATGGTTAAAAGATAATAATTAAGAGATAATAATTAAAAATTAAATGTATAACTGTAAAATATATTTTAATAAGTTTTTAAAATTATAAGTAGCGAAAACATTGTAAAGATATAATATTGTATCGTCCCAAAAAGTATTTGCATTTTAAAACAGTTTCTAAAAAATATTGGTGGAATAATATTATTTTGAAAATTGTCCAATGAGCGCACAGTGGAAGAAGTCTATAACGTTAGATATTAAAAAATGATGCTTTATTCCAGAAGAAAACTCGAAACGTAAATGAAAGAACACACCTCATACTTATATCAAGAGCATTACTTGTAGAAATTTGCAGCTCAACTTGACAGATAAGGGTTAATTAGAAACAGCTAGGGAACTTTTTCTGCAACCTATGCCATAGTAGGAATTCATCCGACTTCCTCCGGCATTTGCCTCTCTTGTTTATGCAGTTTTTCTGACACGGAATGGTATTTTGCAGACGAATCTATGGATCTCGGTATATAAAAGAGATATCACTAAAACGATTGCATTTTCTAGAATTTTTATTTTTGTCGGCTTGGTATTTTGCAGATGAATCTACGGATTTCTGTATCTAATAGAAATATCGCTAAAACGATTGCATTTTCTAAATTTTTATTTTTTTTTATTTTTGTCACAGATATTCATATAACTTATAGACAGAATGTTCGTCATTAACCATTCTGGTCATGACCTGAGGGTCATCAACATCTATTAAGAATATATGCACATCTCAAATTTATATTATAGAAATAAATGTTATAGATTCGTAGATGTTCTAGAGATACTGGAAACTAGAATGCAATTATTATTTTATAAAAAAAAATCTTCTTAAATTATTGCAATATCTTTCTAAAGGAGCACGTTCTATCTAAAAAGTTAAGAAATACGAAATTTGGTAGCTTTGTGTCCAATATCCATCCATCTAAAGCATTTTAACGACTTTTGCGAAATTTGCGAAAAACGAAACTTGCTGTTAGAATGTCACTCTATAACCATTATTTTATAAAAATGTCAGTTTCTTTACTTTATATGAAATATTGTATTAATTATTTTAAATCGACATATTTGCATCTTAAGAAAGTCATAATTACTTTTGTATGCTTCACTTTTTTGCTAGAATAACAACCTATAAGAATGTCGATTTCTTTACTTCATCTGGTGCATTGTATTAATTATTTTAAATAAGTTTATTTGCCTCTTAAGTAAGTTATAATTACTTTTGTATGCTTCACTTTATTGCTAGAATAACTGCCTATAAGAATGTCGATTTCTTTACTTCATCTGAAACCTTGTATTAATTATTTTATATCAGCATATTTGCATCTTAAGAAATTTATTACTTTTGTATACTTTACTTTATTTTCAGAATAACAGCGTATACGAATGCCAATCTCTTTACTTCATCTAAAGCCTTCTATTATTTATTTTAAACCATATTTGCATTTTAAGAAAGTTATAGTTATTTTTGTATGCTTCTTTTTATTGTTAGAATAACAGCCTATAAAAAATATTGTATAAAAATGTATACTCCTTTACTCTACTTGAAGCCCTGTAGTAATAATTTTAAACCAGCCTATTTACATTTACATCTTTATTATTCTTCCAATCTTTTATCAACCTGGATTTTTCTTCTTTCTCCTAAGGCTTTTGTAGGTGATAATTTAGCGCCAAAAGGCACCTTATTGTCTCGGTCTTTCCTTAACACCCTTGCTTGCAGTAATTATCGCTAAATCACTTTTCCGCTACTCTGCAAATTCAATTGTTTTCCAGTACCGTAATCTTTCCAAACAGACAGTTTTCTCTTAACAGAAAAGGTGACGGTTTTTATACAAAATCTATTCATTTGGGATTGGTTAAATTCTTTTTCCAGCCCGATAAAGATATGCGTTAAAATGTATGGTAATTAAGACAGCGTTTGTTTTCCTTCCAGATAAAGTGACAGTTAGCAGGGTAATTATATGAAGTATGCGTGTAGACTTGATTTTCGACGTACAATTATGTTTACTTAATGTAATTTAAGAGAGACTACTTTAACAGTAAGTTGTCTTTTATTGTTACCGATTCTATTTTGATTCTTTTTCAAGGTAGGAATAATATATTTGTTTTTGTTATCATTTTTAAATAGCCACCTCTGGAGACCAGTTGATTTGTAGAGATTAAATATCTTTTCAATTTGATTAATTAAAAAGTAAATTAATTAAAAAATAAATTAAAAGTATCTTTTCAATTTGAAGTCTAAAAATTTAAATTAATTAAAAAAT
>JAPMOR010019222.1:107214-119717 GCA_026543865.1 Argiope aurantia | reverse complement strand
AGTATCTTTTCAATTTGAAGTCTAAAAATTTAAATTAATTAAAAAATTCAATTAAAATCTTCTATAATTTGATTAGTTTCACTGCAAAATAATTTCAGAAGCGTGAAAATAATTTTATATCCCAGTAATGTATGTAAGCGCTTTATGCTTCAAATTTTAAAAATGTCTGATGTCTTATTTTGTTTAATTATGTATGATTTCGAATTTCAAAATAGGTGACTACATTTCGATATTTTTTTTTTGAATCGAGGAATTGTTTTTCTTTGTGTTTGAATCGATTTCTTTAAATATCCTTCAGAATTTTGCTTTTATCTATTTCTATCTACTAACTGATTTTAATGTTTTCATTTATGTATGTGTTATTGCTATTTTACCAAATTATAATCTTTGAGAATTTTCTTACGAAAAATCACACAAAATAAAATCTAATGCATATATTTCGTTCAGATTTGATATAACAATTTCTCAATGAACTAGTAATCTTTTCGCTTAGATTTATTTCGTAGTTGTTTAAATGCTTCAAAACGTGACAAAAAAAATTGAAAATTTTGTGTTATGAGATTTCGCATCTCAGTATTTAAAGAATGAATAGAAACACAGTTTATTGTTCAGTTCAGGATCTGGGTAATATATTTCTTAATCTATCTGCAAAATTTTAAGGAGATAATTTAATACACTTTTAAACAAGAAAATTTTTGCTCATACCTCTTTTTTACCGAAAAGTCCCTTTTTCCAATTGAAATAAACTTTGTCACTTAAATAGTATATTTCATTTTCATAAATATTTTTTTTTCCATCTCTTTTTATGCACATATTAAAAAATATAACTATTTTCGAAAAATTCATCCCGAACATAATCTCGAACAGCTTAAAAAAAAATCGAAATTTTTATTAATAATTATGTTACACAATGTTATACTTCCTGAATTGCAAGCAGTTTGTCATCATTCTTAAAAGCTTACATCTTTGTTTTAAACTTTGAAAGAAGAACATCTTTGGGGAGTCTGTCTATCTGTTCGTCATCGCCACTATAAACGGTATAATAACAAAATTAATGACACTAACTTTTGTATGCGATTTTTGCACTTTCAGTTAAGTGTTCCCTTCCAAATAAAACTTCTATAAGGAACGTCTTAAAGTTTTTTTCTTCTTATTGTATGCAATGATGAAAAAGTTCAAAAATATAATATTGAATATAATTGAAATTTGAAAAAAAAACCAGTAAAATTACTGCAATTCTATATTAATAATTTAGAAGAAGGCCAGTCAAAGGAATGATTACCAATCTATCGACCCATGAATAAGGATGTCCACATAGTAACTGAAAAATGCAATAGCTTAGATCCATACATTTAAAAATAAAAGCTTTACATAAAAATTGCAATTGCTGTTCTGTTGATTGAATTATTTTATATCAAAATTAAAAACAGGAAAAAGTAGATTACCTTTGTGTTTGTCTGTCTAAGTGAGTATGAGTATGATGACAAGAAGATATCTTTACTACTAATAAAAATGAATGTGTGTATGTTTGTTACTCTGCAGATCAGAAAGTTTGAATTTGTGCTACTAAATTTAATACATATAGATCCTGGTAGGCAGAAATGCGCATTTCAGAGCATTTGTTTTAAAATTTTAATTAATTCAAATTCATCTGAACTTCGGCATTTTTCCATGATAACTTTTGAAAATAGTAATGCGCAAGAATGACTTTCAAAAAATATTTTTTTTTCTTTTTCAACAAAAAATGCCGTAAAATTCAAACGGCTTTCATTTTATTATCAAATATTTGAATTGTTAAAATCTAAAGAGGAAAGATTCTTCTTAAAATCTGTACAGTTTACAAGTCTCTATCCATCTCTCTCTCTCTCTCTCTCTCTCTCTCTAAATTTTTCTAGCTGACAGACAAAGTTTTGGAGCTCGCCCAATTTTGAGATGAACCCATCATTTTTTTTAAATATTGACGCATGCATACTCTGAAAGAATCGTGATTGTTTCAAACCGGTTTAAACTGGTTAATGACTTAAATTAATTAAGAAAATTCGTCAGAATTCAGAGAATGAATAATTTGGAAATCAAGTTGTAACTTTAGAATCGCGATAAATCTCTAAATGTGGCAACCTTCTGCATTATTTTCAAATAACCTTAAAATCGAAAATGGATGATTCCGAAGTGCTGAATCGACAATTCGTTGCTTACGAATTCGGAGGCTTCAACAATCTGTTGCCTACGTAATTTGAGGCTTCAGAAACCTCAAACCAAAACAGCATCTTGTACTCACATGATAAAAGGTAGTTAAAATAACATGACTTTATCATTAGACAGTTTGTTGGAATCATGTTCATGAAATGATATCTAATCGGTTTATCGGAAATTGAATTTAAACAAAATTCCCGGCGAAGCAATTGGTCGTCTGAGACGACAAGAATTTAATAAAATGAATGAAATTCTTTTTGTATTATTTACAGTAAAATTGTGCGATCTACTATATTAATTGAAAAAAATATAATAATAATATATATTTTTTTTTTCAAATATTCAAAGGTGAGGTACAGAACCTCATTTCCAATTCACTTTATCATATAATAATTTTAACGCACAATTTGTAGTGGAATACCAAGTACACAGTGAAATTTGATTAATCAACAGCAATTAAGTAAAATTATTTTTCAATCCTTACAAATAACACAAATTTCCTCCTGGTTTTTTTTTTTATTTGAAAGGGGAAACAAAAGTCAATTGGTTACAGAACTTTAGTTATTTTTATCATTTTTTTCCATAAATGTGGGGAAAAGAAATTTGAGAAATAAAGCTTTTAAAATGAGAAACACCGGGGATAACACGAAATCTGAGCCTATTTACTATGTTTTGAGGCATAGATTCATGTATTTCAATATATATATTCTTTAAAATGAGTCAGTCCTGCCACCTTGGGACTAAGTAGACATTTAATACTCTTTTCGTAAACCAAAACTTTCATGCAACTCCTTAGATAAAGTCTTGAGAATTCATATCTGCAGAATATGGCGACAAATGCCATGTATCATTAATGATTTCCGTACAGGCAGAAGATAATTTGATGAGTTATAAAATTTTGAAACTAAATAGCTCCTTAGGATTCTTCTTAAAACAAATCTTTCATATAAGGCCAAAGATATAATCACGAGAAATCATATCTGCACAAAAAGGTGATAAATACAATGCCTCAATAATGATTTCCGTACAGGCAAAACGTAATCTGAACAATTTGAAACAAAGGAAATCTTTTAGGAACCTTTTCTTAAAGCAAATCTTTCATATAACTCCAAAGATATAATCACGAGAAATCATATCTGCAGAATGTGGTGACAAATGCAATTCTTCAATAACGATTTCCGTACAGGCAGACGGTAATTTAATCAGTTTTGGTACTTTGAAACTAAGTAGGCCTTTAGGATTCTTCTCGGAAAGCAAATCTTTCACGACTATAGAAGAATTCATATCTGCGGAATAACGTGGCAAATGCAATGATAACTAATGATTTCCGTTCAGCTAGAAAGTAATTTGATCAGTTATGGCTCGTTGAGACTAAGAAGGTCTTTAGGACTCCTCTCGGAATTAAGTGATAAAGACAATAAAGATTTCCATAAACATGGGACCAAATGTGTGCTCCGCATTCATGTGTTTGCAGGCTTATGGGGAAAAATGATGGTTTAAGTCTGGTCTTGAATATTGAAGATCGCTTCCTTTGAAAATAAGGTGTATTATCAACACAAAAATTATAAATCTGACTCCTTAAAGACACTATTTTGGGTTGAATGCGAAGGACTGAAAGGAATTTTAAAAAATATTAGAAATAGCGTTAAATTATATTCTTCCATGCCTTTTTTAGTTGGAAGTATTTTTTTACATTACTGAGGAGAGAGCCTATCATTAATTCAAAGAATCTTTTGGGTTTAATTTCATTATTAATAAATAATGCTTCTCATTGATCAAATGTAATTAGCACTATTAATTGCATTACCTATTGGTAATTATTTTTTCATCTACATAGTATACTTATTTTAAAAACTTATTTTATACTTATTTTACTTTCTCATGCACGTAGTAAAGAGAAATATAGGAATCGCCAAACATTTCGAACTCGATATTTTGACTAATTTTCAGGTTTTAGACCTCCCTCAATTCGAAAAGCACATTTTTAATAATGCCGATCTGTCTTTCTCTGACAAAGATAATTCATAAATGCTTTTAACTAGGTGGTTGAAATATGGCTATGCGCCCTTTATACCAAATTTACAGATTTTTATCAAGTTTTGAATAAAATCTTTTCGAAGGAAATTAGTATGTCCAGCTGTTCGATTATAAGTTAACACGAGTTACAAAACGGAGAGATCTAGATATATAAAATTTGGTAAATAGATTTCACCTTTATAGTTTAGATACCTGTCAGATTCTACGTCAAATCCAATCACGGGTTGACTGTCCGTCGATCTGTGCATTCAGAAACATGCAAACGCTATAACTCGAAAACGATATGATTTAAATATATAATTGAAGTGACTTTGGGAATATAAGTGCGGTTCTGCGCTAAATTTTGTTCCAATCGGTTGAGAAAAACATACCTAAAACAAAAATTTGATTTTTGGTTATTATTACTGCGTTCCTGGGATTTATTGCTAAAAACTCACCAAGGATCACACAATCTGGAAAAAATGCTAAAATTATGCCAAAAGCTAATATTTTGTAACTCTTGCACGCCAATCCATGTAAGGCGTTCTCTAGCATAACAAGTTTATTAGAGGATCATACGAGAAAATTTTTGTGAAGCCACTCCCGTTGGCTTTTTTAAATAAACGAAATTATAATATCTCGGAAGAGGGAATTTGGTGTATGTAATCGAATTTATTAATAAAAATTACATTTCAACATCGGTGACTTTATTTACCGTCCCTAAATAATTTAATCCATAATGGGGGGGGGGGGGGGTCGGTGGCCTGTTGGTAAGGTCTCGGTCTCAAAACCGGATGGTTGCAGGTTTGAGACAAGATTCCACCGAAGAATCGTCATGTAAAAGAGGGTCTGATGCACGTTAAATCTGTCGGGGCCAAACATCACCCCACTGGTATGGTATGGAAGCTTGGAGAGGGATGTCGTCCTCGTCATCTGGCAGTTGTTCAAAATTACGAGGTACATCCGAAAACAGCCCTAGTGTTGCTTTAAAGCGAGACGTTAATATAACTGAATTAAACTTAATATTCATTGGGAATGTTCATATATATAGATCACATATAGCCAAATAAGATAATGGGAGCTTTTTTCTTTGGAGAATACAGCAATGTTTATATGTATGTTTTCACCACATTTTTGATGATGGTTGAGACTTGCCCAAACATTCTTTTACAACCTTTTTAAAAGTTTTAATTGTGTAATATGTTCAGTTCATAAATGTGTTTTTATTGTCCTCCATTAACCCCTTTCTGTAAAAATGTTCATTATGAAATATTAAGTTATTTAATGCACCTTGATTTTATTTTACAGGGGACTGTGAGTCATCAAGAAAAGATGCTAGAGGCCCCGTCTTTCGAAAAGAACCACCTTCAAGGGTAATGTTTTCCAATAGTAGCGGCATAGAAATCGGATGCAAAGCTGATGGAAACCCAACACCAAGAATCTTCTGGCAGACAAAAAATGGCACTATTGTCCAAGACATACCAGACTTGACGCACTTGACAACAGATGGCACATTAGTGTTCTCGCCTTTTTCGAAATCTGACTACAGGCATGATGTCCATGATAATGTGTATCACTGCCTAGCTTCGAATAGTGTCGGGACTGTTGTCAGTAGAGAAGTTCATGTCAGGGGAGGTGAGTTTCATAAAGTTCTATAAAGATGATTTTCTTAACCATTTTATTTTCTTTACTATCTAATAAGATGACACCTTTTATTTTGTGATTATTTTATTATTTTAAATCAAATGGAAATCCATTGAATACTTGTTGTTGTTGTTTCTTATGGCACTTGCCATGGACAAGACCACTGTTACGAGGACAGCGATTTAAGCCGGCGGGGGAGCGTCTCTTGTTTTTATAGTAGCGCCAACTAGGGCCAAGAGTACGGCGTATCTACTCACTCATCACTCATTCGCTTGCACAACCCCTTTTTACAGAAGGGCATATTCACAGATCTCACAGATAGAACAACGGAAGAACAATCATGCCCAAACCGGGACGCGAACCCAGGACGTCCAGATCACGGAGAAGACGCGCTACCCCTATGCTAGGACGCCGGCATTGACTTATCTATGTATTCGAAGTAATTTTAATATTTAATTATAACCGTTATGAATGGTTTATTTTTTGCTTACAATTATCAAAATTATCTATATCGATGCACGTATGGCATACTGGCAAAACAATTAAGCGGTTAAATATGACTGAATTGAAAACTGTTTAATCTAGAAGAGGAGTGAAAAGACAACATTTTATCCATGGCTTTGCACCTGTTAACAACCTGCTTCTGTTAAAAAAATACGCTATGAAAACACCCAAAACTAAAACCCTAAATACTGATTTTTTGTTTTGTTTCTTAATATTCTTTTTGAGTTTAGAGTAGAGTTTAAATTTTGTCAATTTTAAATTAATTTATACTGCTTATCGACCTAAACAGAAAATATTGTGGATATTTTCGTAGTATATTAGGGGTGAGTTCAAAAATTAAATCAATTATATATATATTAATTGCCTATTGTGTAAGATCGTCCTCTTTTATTAGAAATTTCTGCATGCATCCTGGTGTATGAGTAGCGCGGCTTCCCCATGATCTAGGCGTCCCGTGTTCGAATACTGGTCCGAACATGGTAGTTCTTTACCTTGTGTTTTATCTGTGAGGTGTGTGAAAGAGACTCTCCTATAAAAAAAGGTTGTGAAAGCAAGTGTGTGAGTGTCATCTCTGTATGAACTAAAGTCAGATTTCTGACCTCGGGTGCTCAGGGATCCTTACCCTCATAAGCTACTGCACCCCTCTGTCCACGATCTCTTGCACTTGGTTTTAATTGGAGTTCAATCCAAGGGGGATAAGCAACAGAAATTTCTTCTTATAATTTTGTTTCAATTTTCGTGATTTGAGATTTGCTTCTCCAAGATTTAATACATATTTTGAGGACTTATATATATTAAAGACTTTCTTTTTGCTTTCTCTTGCATGAAATATAGAAAAAAGTTTTGTAATCACTGAAAAATTCGAATTCGAAATTTTGATCTCCAAGTTCTTGAGTTAAAAAAAAAATGAGATCATCTCTATCTTTTTGTCAGTCTGTGTTAAAATTATGAGGCAAAACGCTTATAAACAGACAGCTCATGTTTGTCATATTATTAATATAATTAAATATTTTTTTAATATCACTGAAAAATTTGATTTCCAAACAATGAATTCTCTACCGACATTTTCTTAAATTAATTCATTCTTTTCCTAAATACAAGTGCCTAAATACAAGTCTAAAACAAGCAGCAGTTGTCTTCCTGAAAGTTTGTAGCATACTGCCCAAAACAAATCTTATTTCCCTTCTACCGCAAAACCTTTCGCACTTTGAATATAGAACGTGAATGACTTATACGGCATTCGTGAATAATAGGTACAAAATAGTGATATTTGAGTGAGTCTAACGCTTTTATCTAATATATAGAGCAAATATCTATACTGGTTTCTTCTGTATACTGAATACGTGTGCTGGTACCGAATACGTATACTGGTTATGCACCCAATTGAGATCTAATTCTGACACAGAGCTAAATGTATAGTCACAAGATCACATATTGTTCATTACTTGTTTAATTTATTGAGTTTCTTAGTTATCGTGTTTACATGTATGAAAAGGCCTGCATAGCCTTGTAGGTAGAGCGTCAGATTCGCGTCCCTCAGGTTGCGAGTTCGAGCCCCGCCGGCCGAAGATTCCCCGCGTGCTTGTTGGCTGACGCGTGTTAAATTTGTCATGATCATAAAGTGCTTCATGTCAAGAGTAATACCACTGGGGGTATTGAATCAGGGGTGATCGTTCTCTGGTTCTGGTCTAAATGACGGTCTGTGATTGAGTGAATGAAATACGTGAATGAAGTCCGCCCCCTAAAAAGGATTGTGACGTGTGTTTAGCTAAGTCGTTCTCTTGGCCCTAGATGGCGCTACTATAGAAACAAGAGGTGCTCCCCCTCAGGCTTAAATCAGCTGTCTTCGAACAGCTGGCTTGTCCATGGCAAGTGCCATAAGAAACAACAACATGTATGAAAAAACTCAGATCAACAGACAATTAATCATCTTTTCAAAATTTCATAAATATATATATTTGAGGTTATTAACCCGTTTATAACCGATTTATATTAGTTTAACCATTTCATAAGTTTATTTTTAAGTATTATTACATTTTAATTTATAATTGCAAACTTACTCATAAATTAATTTTAATTTTTGTATAAAAATACAATATTCCATATTTTTTTCCATAATATTACGTCTAAAAATTAAAACTCAAAAACAAATTTGGTGTGCAAGTTTGTGATTACATTTTTAGATTTATTTTAAAATTGGTTTACTGAAAGCTGGGTTTAGTTTAGTTCAATTATATTAACGTCCCGTTGTAAAGCAACACTAGGGCTATTTTGGGACCGATCTCGTAACTTTGAACAGCGGTCAAATGACTAGGACGACACCTGAGCTGGCACTCCTTTTTCTACACAGCACTACATCACACCACACCAGCGGAAGGACGTTTGACCCTGACGGATTTAACGTGTAACAGATTCCCTTACACGACGGTTCTTCGGTGGAATCTGGTCTGGAACCTGAAACTCTACGGCTCATCAGCCGAAACCTTACACCAGACCACTGCGTCTCCTACAGAAAGTTGGGAAAACGGCGTTCAAAATACATATTGGATTCTTTGATACTTGTGTATTATCCGCTTGCTTGTGATTAATCTCCAAATCGTATAATAAAGATCTCTAATCAAATTCTATAAAAACATTGGATTCATGACACTGACTGATCTTTCTTAACTATTACTATTGTAAAATCCCGATATTAATATACAAGAGCATATTTTCTTTATCACGAAGTAACTCTTTCATGTGTGAAAATAAAATTGTAAGCACTCTTTGCTTTAACGGTCTTTACCAAAATTCATAGTTTTATGCTGAAAGAAGTGAATTGTACCTTTGTTAGTAAGCATGTGAGAAAGTTGAATGGAGACTACTCCAGCTGATTTTATTCGTGAAATATATATGGTTGATGATAAAAATATATCAAAACATTTTAGAGTTACCATGTCTAATTCTTTAAAACCATATATAATTATGAAACTCACAGATTTATATTGGCTTGTATTGTTATAAAAAAACAAGATTTTAGCATTATATTTCGAAACAAATACTGTGCAAGCGTATTAGTGTCAAGATGAATTTGAAAGATTTAAGAATCTATAGTAAACATTCTTAAGAAAATAATTTGGTATGTAGAAAGTGTTATATGAAAAAATTATTTATCTTGTGAATTTCCATAAACTCAAAAAATAAAATTAAAAAAAAAAGACTAAAAATTATCTATATGTTAGTCTAGATATATTCATTTTCTATCGAGTATAAAAATCTGAATTCTTACTCAGCTCAAATTTTATTTCGAAATTGTGTAAATAACATTGAAGACTGTTTAAAGGAAAACAGAACGAAAAATTTCCTTTTACTAACTTAAAAATCGGGGCACCGTTGCAATTGACTTCCTAAATACAAGCTTTCAGCTTAAAAAAAAGTGTAAAAATAAATAAAGGAATACGAAAAGTGGCAGAAACCGTAAATAAAGATTCTTATTTGCTCTTTATTGAAGAAATGTCAAATACATTTTACTGTTTCTGATAAAAGAGTAAAATGCCTGTCAGAGTTTGAGATGTTCTATTAAGAAAAGGGATGTATATATGTCAATAAAGACATGACATGTTTTGAAGTGTACGTCCAATTTTTAACATATATTGCAAAACTAGTATTTTCCAAATGTTTTTACTTTTTGTGGATGGTTAGTCTTGAATTTCCCTGTGTACCAATACAAGAAGTAAACAATTATTTATAGTGCATTAAAAAGAAAAATTGTGGAAAATTTTATTTATCTAATTTAATCTGATTGAATGAGGATTCAATTTATGATAGCATCATTGTTACTAAAAATTGACTAATTAACCATGCCTTTTATAAATACTAGCAGCCTTTGGCGACGAGCATGAATTTTGACAATAGGCTTTTGACTTTTTAAATTATTTCCAATATGTTATAATTAAGTCATATCGATTATCCAATTAACGACGGTTTGCATATTTTAATGTTTGCTAAATTTCCTGTTTGGCGCCTATTTCTTTTAAAACAAATGGAATGCATAGATTTAACGGAGAACCAACCCACTACAAAGCATTTCTAATAACATTTTGCAGCCCCCATTACTTAGCATAATTATGCGGAACTTTAAAAACATTCACTGAAACAGTCTGAAAGATCGCATAGTGGTTTGCTCACAGTTTCACGGTAGCCATTCAGCAATGAGTGTATATATATATAATCTGTGTGTGTGTATGTGTGTGTTCTAAAAACCTTCATGATGTTGATTTGTATAAATAATCGTCGAAAACTACGAAAGAAGTCGTATGGTACCACATATGGGTACCATACACCCACACTGCCTTAGGGCAGAAAGAATAACTGAATCATCTAGAAGCCGAAGTGACACTGGTCGGGACTTTGTTTGATTTATAAGAATTACTGCAAGCCACGGCACAACTCATTCCTTAAGAGACAACTCCCATCATTAGCAGGAGGTAGCCAATCCTTCATCATTACTATACCAACCAGGATGACGGTAATCAACTATTCGCGCAGGATATTTCCATATTGATGTGCCCTTCGGTGAGAATGGACAACATGTGAATAAATGTTATATGCACCCTTCACGATGCTGATGTTAGATTAAAAGAAATACGGCATTATAAAACATGTAAATAAATTTTAATAAAGTATTTGGATAACTCCCAAGACGGCTTTTAAGAAAAGTGGAAAAATATTTTAATTTGACAGCTGTGGTACAGCGAGAATGGTATCACCGAAACTTGATTCCCAAATAAAAGTTTTATTCGGCTTTTTAGAGTAGAGTGTACAAGTATACCACTGTCATACTTCAGTTTTTATTTTCAATACATTACACATAGGAATTTTGTATTTTGTTGTATTGTACATAAAATGGAATATACATTGCATTGATTTATTTTCGACAGATTGATACGATCAATTGTGAAATAACTACAATTTAGAAACAAAATCACGCAAAAAATTCACTTTTTGAAATCGCTCCGTGTATGAGTTTTTATAGGTATGTAAGTGCGAATATACATATTGACTATTGACTCATTGATCTACCCGTTGACAAACTTGGTCCGAAATTTGATACGGATTTATACTTTAATTGCTAATTGTGTACCACATTTTATTCATATTGTTTCGTAGTTACTGTGCTGTTTTACATATGGACATGCAAAAACAAATAATTGGAAATCAATAAATTTTGTTTTTAACATAACATATAAAAGTTCACCCAAACATATCAATACATCATAACATATCAGTTTCACCAAAAGTGGACTAGTAACGATTTGGAATCAAAAAGGCTCACAGATAGACAGAAATTATTCCAAAAGTAGGCTCACGCATTCAATATATATCTGCATTTTAGATATTAAATGTGTGTAACTCACCACGTAGATTTTTTGTTTCGTAATTATGTTAATTTATATTCTGACAGACCGACAGATTGAATGGATTTAAGTCAAAATATGATAGAAATCTACAAAATTTGGCTCATTGATCAAATATCAAATTTCATTCGTCGAAGAGATTTTTAGTCATAGACTTAATGCCAAAAAACATTTTTTTTCAAATTCAAAGAAATATGAAACGTATGGATTCATCAAAAATGTTATTTACTATTACAAAACTTTCTTTATTCTGTATTCGAGAAAATGTAAAAAGAAATATGCATTTAATAACATATATGAAAAAGTCAAGTAAATGTAAAGAGAAAAAAGTATATTAAAACGTGTTTAATCAGATAGAACTAATCTAAATAATTGGTTAGTTTTTATGGAAATTTAAGAATTTCGAAATTAATATAAATTAATGTCTTTTGGAAAATGTTAAGCCAAAATATTTAGAAGATTATTGCAAAAAATAAGGTACTGTTCAGTAAATTGCTGATTACTTTTCTCCGAAATTTTTCTTGAAACCATCATATAATATTTATTCATTAATGTACTGTAGTGTTAAAATTGAAAAAAGAAAAAGTTTTTTTGTAAATACCTGAAAGAGGTGAATTTTGCTCCGCATATTTTTTTCTTTTCTTTCTTTTTTTTTCTTTTCTTTTAGTAACATTTTATTATATTTGGAATTTTTTGATCTTGTTTGCTTTTGATGTTTGCAATACGTTATTTATATAGCAGAATTTTTTT
>JAPMOR010019222.1:69440-107204 GCA_026543865.1 Argiope aurantia | reverse complement strand
ACCTGCTTTTATCAGTATTGCATTATTATTATGTATGCTTCCTTTAATACAGATGCGTTTTTAAAAAGTTAAAGTTGAACTATGACATCATAGCTGTTATTTCATTTCAAAATCGATCGAGCCTTTGTTTGCCAGCTAGAAAAATTGAAAATGGAAGTTTATATATATATATATATATATATATATATATATATAAAGAGAGAGAGAGACCGATTGAGAAGTGAAGTCTCGATTGTTTCAAACCGGTTTAAACTGGTTAATGATTTAAATTTATTAAGACAAATAATGACTTAAAAATAACAATGTTCTCACATGATAACTTGAAATTTGCGACCTTAAATTACAGTTTATTATTATTATTATTATTTTTGTATAGCAAGTGAATTTCGAATACATTTAGTCTACCGCTATCGGTAATATATCTGATTTGTTATTTTTACCTTGTGTAACATTCAAATGAATTAAAGATCTGTAGTCTAGTATAAAGACCACATCTATTCGAGCCTAGTTTAAATTGCTAACTTTTCTTTAAAATTAGGTATAGTTATTTTTTTGGTTTTTATCTATAATTTATTTAATTTCCTTTAGCCGCAGTAAAGATACTGAACAAGCAAATGATTTTCATACGGATTGGCTCCTAGAGTTGTATTTACTTCATTGATAAAGGCGGGTGAAAAAATATTTCACTTCACTTAATGGAACTTTCCGGTCTTCTAATAACTCGGTGGATAGTTTTAATAACCTGCTTTACTGGAACATACACAAATTTGTTGTGTTAATTTCTTACATACTACCTTAAACTAAAATACCGCAACTTTTAATTCAGGGTAAGCAAAAAATAAGTTACCCACTTCAGAAAGCTCTAAAACGCGTTCTATTGGTTCCAAATAAGACAAAATTTTAACTACAGATTATTTAGATGATGCTCTTTACATTTATTAATTAAACTAATAGTACAAAAATTCATAAATAGATGGCACTGTAACACAAATGGCATTTTTTTTTCTTTGCATATATTGAAAATGTGAAACGCAATTTGCGTTATAGTGCATGTCTATTATCAATTTTCTTTGGATAAAAAGAAGGCGGATTCTGCAAGAACATTAATTTCTTCTCTTTTCGCCATGCCAACTTTGAAAGAAAAGGCCAAGAAAAAAGTGGTACCAGCAGTCAGTAGCCGTATAATAGCGTGAGTTTGCCAGTTGTTTCCCGTGTTCTGGATATAGTGTATTCAACTGTACGAAAAATTGTACCGCATATTTTGTATTTTTATCCATGTAAAATCAAATCTGTGCGCCTGTTGCAGGACGGGGACTTAGAGGTCTGTAAAACTATTGCACTTCAGTTCCTTGCTCGAATGGTGGTTGACACAACTTGGCTATGGAACATTACGTATAGTGATGAGATCCAGTTTTGATTCAATGGGCAAGTTAACACCCACAACTGTCAAATTTGAGCAGAGGAAAACCCTCACGTTATCCAGGAACAATCCTTGCATCCTGAAAATGTGACAGTATGGTGTGGTTTTACAGCTACTTTTATCATTGGACTGTATTTCTTTGAAGTTATAACTGCAAATAGAATCCAAACCTTTTCCGTCGCAGAACAACGGTGCTATGATATGCTGAGGGATTTTGTAATTCCAACTCTTCTACAGCTTGGATGCCTTCCAGATATCATTTTCACGCAGGATAGTGAACCATCTCATATTGATCGTCGCGTAAAGCACAAGTTATCAGCCGTCATTTCCCAATAACATGGCCTCCTCGATCGCCGGATAGCACCCTTTGGGACTTTTGGTTGTGGGGTCATTTGAAGAACAATATCTACTTACAAAGGCTATCATCTGAAGGACAAATGAATTGAACCCCTAACCCATTTGAAACCATATGAACAATTTACAAAGTCATTCATGGTTTTTTCTTTTAATTTTTTTCCTTCTTACAACACACCTCAAAAGGTTAAAATTTAATTTTTAAAAAATCGAATTTTTCTATTGCAAATTTAAAGTTATCATGTGAGAATATGATTTTTTTAAATCACCTGATTATTATTTTTTAAGTCAACAAAAAATATCATGTTTATGTGACTCATATTTCGTTATCACCAACATTTAAAAAAAGCAATGGTTTCAAACTATCTCAAAATCAGTCGAGTTCAATTTTTTTTTTTCGAGGCAAGAATTTTTTAATTGAAAAACCAGTTTAAACCGGTTTTAAACAAACATGGGACTATCAGATTACGTATGCGTAGATATTTAGATAACGACGGTTCTCTCAAAATCGTTCATGCTCCAAAACTTTATCTCGAGACCAGATTTTTTTTTTCGAAAATTTGGTTTAAACTGGTTTGGAATGATTATTTGCCTATTGCATTGCTCAATCGTGAATTTCTAAAAAGCGACATTTTTTTTTATCTCAAAATCTTCATGCTCTAAAACTTTTTTTACCAGCTAGAAAAATTTGAAATTATACATACATAAACTTTCGATACTTCCCCTGGCTGCTTGAAGCCTATTCTCATTTTCTTCTTTGTGCTTTTTAGGGTGATTATTTCTTAAGATCTGCCCTTTATTAGCCAGACAGGAGAATCAGGTACGTGGCGGACATTCTCGCTAAATTGTTGTCTTCGAAAAATCGCCAAATGTTCTTTATCATTTTCTAATAACCCTAAAAGTGAAAATTGATGCCTCGAAAGTGATACATTGCCAATTATCAGCCCGTACATTTTGAAACTTCAAAAATACAACAAAAACAACATCATGTCCACACATAATAAAAGGCATTGTATTATATAAATTATGCCTGTAGTGAGATGAATATGATACATTTATTATGACAGATAGCAGAGCACTCATCAGTTTAATGGGGAAGTTGCAAAAAAAAAGACTCAAAAATAAAGAATATAAGCAAAAAAATATTCGCTCTACCATAATAAAAACACAAAAGAAGTTGGATGAAGTTTGCTATAAAATTAAAATATATAATTGACAATTCAAAAATATATTCTCCAATATAGTTTTTCCAAGCTTAGCAGCAGCGAAAGAATTGTAAGGAATAAAGAAAGTAAAGAAAACGAAAAACAGAAAAAAAAGAAGAAGAAGAAGATCTGAAAAATCATCGGGTAACTGGAGCATCTGAGAATACATATTTCTATTTTAATATGAACTCTTAATCAAGTCAAGGATCGTTCTTACTTTTTATCGCAAATATATCTGCCAATTTTGCAGATAAGGCCATGAAGCTTTTTCCATAGTTTGTATCATGGATTTTCCATACATTCTTCTAATCCGAAATTTTGGCTGATCTTTTTGATTTTTTATTATGTTTGAAGCATATTTCCCCGCTAGGAGAGCTGTAACTTGTCTAAAAAAATTCAGGATCGTCATTTTACTGTAAGTGCACATTACTTCCCTGGCTATTACAAGACGCCATTTGGAATTTAAAGGTCATTAAAATATTTTACCAATCATCCAGCATATAGATTTTTGAACGTAGGATGATTTTGGGTTCTAGGGTTTATGTTAGTTGAAAATACTGAATTTTTCCCAACGTCATTCCATGAGAAATACTGTAATACTTAGTCTTCCTGCAAGATATCTACCTTAATGGAAAATGTATGTAAATTTATAATGCATACTGAATTTAAAAGTAAAAAATTATTTTTATCTGGAAAGAAATGAAGGCAAATCCTTAAATTTATTCTGCAGTAACTGCAAAATACTAAGGAACTATAGGAATTTCTAATATATATATTGCTATTAGGAATGCTCAGAAATGTAAGAAAAAAACATGTCGCAGCAGTCTATACTCAGTTTCTTTTGCCGTAAATAGTGGAAGAAATCTCAAAGAAATTCAAGCTGCATTAGTTTTTTGCTCCTTTGGAGGATAAAGTAAAAAAAATGAAAACTTATCTGAATCGATCTCCTTTCGGTCAATATTCGCAGGCAAAAACTCTATGCATTCCGTTTGCAAACTGCTTTTTATATTTGATAATAAAATTAGAGTAAGAGGATTCCATTTATGTGCCATTTGTTATAATTTTTACTTTCTCGTATGTGAAGTACAAAAAATGTATTGCAATGGTCAAAACATTGGAGCTCGAAATTTTACCAAACTTCGCCAAACAGTCTGCAAGTTTTAAAGCTCCATAAATCCAAAATTTTTGGTATTATGCTTGTCTGTAAACAAGATAACTGACAGTAAACCATGTTGAGATAAGCAAAAGATATTTGAATTATGGACCAATTTTGTAGATATATCTAGAATTTTGAAAAGAATCCATTGAGGGGAAATACGAATGAATTCAATAAATACAAAATGTAATGAAATAAGATCCGTCCAAAAGTGTATAATCAAAGTGTATATTCTGGTCAAATTTTGAATTAAATATGTCAATTTAGAATTAAATTGTTCTTCTGTCGATCTATACATTTGCATGCATGTAAACACAATAACACAAACATGCAATGGCTTAAACAAATAAATTCGGTGTGCGATCTTGTGACGACAGCTGTAGTTCCGTGTAAAATTTTGGTTCAGTCTGCCTGAAAATGATATTTCCAAAATACATATTCCTACTATAGATTCAGTGAAAATGCTAAATTCAAGCCTCCATATTATCAGTATGCCATCATAACTATTATTCACCAATGCCATGCAATGTATTTATGGCCTTGAAGAGCTTTTGCTGGGTAAAGGGGAAACACCTTTATTAATGAGTATGGAAACAGTTTCGGAAAGATCGCTCTAGATGATTTTCAAGTACAGTGTTTGCTATGGAACGCTTAGTATGGGTACGGTTACAATTCAAGGCATTCGCGGCAATGCTTGGTATAGGTGAACAATAGTTACGGAATATTTATCCTGTTTCGAATCTTTTTAATGAATATATCATGTGATGCAAAATTTTTTAGTGCTATTAAATCTCTGGCATGGAGTATTTATACCAAGTATTAAAAAAAAATTGTTTATGTTTGGAGTACTGCGTTTATATTTTGGACATCTTTTTTTCCGCCGAACTGAAAACAAAATTTGGCATAGAACAACAACTTCAGCAACAATATCATGTAATAAATTTCACTAACTTGTGTTTATGCGTTTGCTATTCTGTTATTAAGTAATAGTGTTTATATGCATGCTAAAGTACCGGCTCTAAAATGGTGAATGCTTTGATGGATTTGTTTCAAACTTTAGTAAAAAATCTACGTTTCAGATGTAAACTTGTCTCCCGAATTTTATTTATATAGATTTTTATTGTTTGTATTTATCGTTTTTATTTGTACTGGGACAGCTGGATAGTTAGACATCCCCTGAATGAATTTCGTTCGATATTAGATAACAATCTCCAAATGTGTGTAAATTCGATACACCAAACGGAAAGCGAGTTTGAAAGCTTTGATAAAGCGGGTTTTAGTTGTAGAGTAAATAGACGGAGAGGTAGACATAATTCCTAAAATGCCTTTTCTGACTCTTAGTCTTGATGTATGAAGAATCATCAAAACCTTGAGTACTAATTTTTGATGATTACAAAGCATTCTTATTGTTATACGTCATATAACAGAAAATAAAAATAATTATTTACATTTTTAAAAAATAATCAAAAACAACCCTCTCCTCATTTTTATTTTAGCATTCCACAGCTATTGTATCTACATATATTATTTGGCCTATTTTATCTTAACAAACTTTTTTTTTATTTCTTAATGTTTGTTTTTGTTTCAGCAAATTAAAGTTTTGAGATTTGCTGAAATTTGGTTCTTGTGATAATAAGAAAGTTCTAGAAAATTCGATTTCTCTCCTTACCGGCCTATGAAAGAAGGATAACTGCTATGGAGTTGAATTGAAGTTTTTGGTCGAGTTATTAAAAGTGGTGTAGCCTATTAGAAATACGGCTATATAACTTTTATACTATAGTTCGCACTGAATAATAAAGTAATATAATATAAACGTAAATCTCAAATTTGAATTTGAAATTTTAACTGCAAATTCAATTATTTTAATGTTTTAATTTGTATCTCATTTCGCTAGTGAAAGATGATATATGATGCAACAGTGTTAATGATTTTCATTCTTATCCTGGATTATAGTCTATGTATTTTCTGTAGACGGTTCAAGGTCACATTTTCTACCTAGTTAGAGGTTGTCTGCATCACAACGCTGAGGCAGATAACAGTTCCACTTATTTTTTCAAACAGCTTTTAAGGTACTACCAGCTTAAGGTCTTTACTAAACCGTACTAGTGTGAAAAAAAACAAGCTTTGTCGAAATCATGGAAACAGAGAAAGAGAAAGCGAGAATAGTAGGGAAAACGAGTGTCCTTGAAACGCCTATAGAAATTACTCAGACTATAGTACCTGAATTCTAAACTATTAGTCAATTTCAAGCACATTTTTGATCAATTTTTCTTCTTTAAATCATGTTTTCGCAGACAAACGATTTTTTTTTTCGTCTTCGTTTTTTATTGTCCACCTTCTTTAGCTGATATATTCATTTATTTTTTCTCGTATATCCAGTGTACTTATTAGGGCCAGGAAAAAATATGAGGAGACGTAGACTCAATAGATTTTTCTACCTCTATTAAATAGATTCTTGCAATGTAAGTAGATTACCAATTGCAATGGTTTTCTTGACAAGACTTTAGGAAGATGTCTGCAGATCTTTACCGATCCTGGTATCCAGAGCAGGAAACCAATCTTTGTTTACCGCTTTCTTCATTTTGGAAATTAGATAACTGCATTCAGTTTGGATTTCAATCAACTTGGAATACGTTGATAGAAATGTAGAAACCTCGAAAGAGTTCATAAACGATTCATCTAGCTCAGAGGGTGTGGAAATGGTAGGAGGTTGAAATTTTCCTTTCGTTATAACTTCCTTAATATTTAAGATAGAAAAATATATCAAATTAGCCAAATTAGCGCCTATTTAAGATGAATAATTTTTGTCTTTAAAGTTTTTCACTACCTGCAATATCTAAGAAGTTAGGGCCTAAATTGCTATATTTAAGTAATAATATTGCCTGAAATTAGATACAAGAAATATTAATTTAAATGAAAAGGAGTCTACATCTACCTTCCAACTTGCCGAGATATTTTTTTTTAATATGCATTGACAAAAACAACTTATGTGAATATGATTCACAGACATATGTATCGAAACACTGAAAAAGAATATAATCCGATCAAAATATCTTACAAGAAACTACCAGGATGACTTGACGGCGCCACCTCTTCTCTTGTTTCCCCAACGTTATCTATTGCTCGATCAAATCAGATATGTTTTCTTGGCGTGCAGTTTTTACATCATTTACAAAATTGCACTTGACAGGGTAAAATTAACTTTATCCGAGAAAAGGAACCTCATTTCGTTTTGTGAATAATTTTTGAAAGTATTTGTTTTAATACGCCTAAAGCGAAAACTAATTGCTAACTAATGTAATATGGTGAATCCAAAACAGCGGGAATTTTCTTCCTTTTACTGCTGGCATATATACAGGGTGTGACACAAAAAATCAGACAAAGATTACATCATAGAATACAAGTTAATTAATTTCTTTTTAATTTTTGTTCATTTCTTTTTGTCTATTAATTAAATTATATCATATTTTATAATGCATCTTTTAGTTTATGTACTGATTTTTGGCCTTTTTACAATGCCAAACAAAAGATATGCTATTTTGAAGTTAGGTAAAGAACAGTATGAAATCGTTCATTTGCTTAACGTGCCTCGGCAAATAGTGTCTGAAGTAATCTATCTTTTCAAAGAGCTTGCAATGAAGATCAAAGTCCAGGAAGTGAACTCAAACATATAGTGAACTCTTTCAGTAGACGTAAGGTTATCAAAAAGCGAGTTCAATGAAATTCAAAGGTTTCCATGAGAAAGATCGCTGATGAACTGGAAGTAAGGGACCGATCAGTGCAACGAATGGAAAAATCAGAGTTCGATTGAAGCCTTACAAAATTCAGAAATGTCAGCTTCTCAATGAAGAAAACAAACTCGTACGGCTCCAAAGAAGCCGATAACTTTTGAAACGGGCCGCATGTCAGCATTGAGAGAGATTTCTTTTCACTAATGAGAGGCTCTTTATTGTCCAAAAGCTCGTGACTCTATAGGTTTTGGTCTGTAAACACACTTAGCACTTCAGCAATTGTTGAGCATTGCACAAATCCAAAATCGGTCAGTGTATGGGGCGAAATTTGCGGACGTTGCAAAACACCTCTGGTTGTTGTGGATGATGGAACTAAAATTATTCAAAAAGTGTGCCAGTGAAACATTTTAGAAACTTTTATATTTCCATGGACCAAAACGCACTTCGGCAATCTAAAGTGGGAGTCTCAACAAGATTCAGCATCAGTTCGCAAGGGTAAAAAGACAGAAGAGTGGTGGAAGGAAACTTTTCTGGACGTGATACCATCTCGAGAATGGGCATAATACTCGCCGAATCTCAATCCCTTGATTAAAGTGTATGGTCGATTTTGGAGTCTTGAGCTTGCACTAAACGGCATAAAAAATTGGACTCTCTAAAGCAATGGCTTCTGTGAGACTGGGATAGATCAAAGGAAGAAGACTTGTGGCCTATTGCTGAAAATTTCAATAAGCTTTTGCGAATCGGCATCACTGAAATTACCGGCCACTTTGAAACCATTTAAATTTATTTATCAGTAAATATTTAATATTATTATTATTTGTTTGCCTCGGTTTTTCTGGACTGAGGAACCCTGTGCAAACACACACGAAATTAAATTTAAGTATAGATTCATCACAAAGTACATTGAATCGATATATTTCAATGAGGAGTTTTTCTTTCTTAGATTAATTGGATTCAAATTTTGATTCAAGGATTGGACTTTAGATTCAAGATCTCATAGCAAATTTCATTTGCATTTCGATTTCGGTTATCATATTGAACTCGATTATACGTATGAACAGATCAACAGGCAATGAATCAGATTTTGTGCCCAATCTGAGATATATTTACAACACTGGTTTTAAAGAGATAAGTGAAATAACTATTTTTACTTTCTCGTGCACGTAGTATAGATAAAGTAGAATAATTGTCAAAAACATTCGAGCCCTTTAGACATCCCAGAGTTCAAAAAACATATTTTTTTGGAAAATTTCCGTCCGTTCGTCTATCTGTCTGTGGAAAAGATAACTGAAAATGATTTCAGCTAGACAGATGAAATTTGGCATGCGGTCGTAACACCAAATTTGCTGATTTCTATCAAATTTCAGTCAACTCTGTTCAGAGGAAGTTCATCTGTCCGGCCTTTTGAATATTTATAAACACGACAACTACAATACGAAGAGAGCTAGATAGATAAGATTTAATGCACATATTCAACACTTATAATATAGACATCAGTAAAAGTTTGAGCCAAAACCAACTGTAGGATGACTGTTTGTCTGCCTGTTCTTTTAGAAATATTTAAACGTGATGATTTAAAAGCGCATTGACTTAAATATATGAAATTATGTATGGGATTTTTTAAACTGCAATTAGAGGCTTCTGTCAAATCTTCATTGCGTTCGGGTGAGAAAAATATGTCTCAAACATAAATTCGATTTTCGGATACTATTAACTAAATGCCGGGCATTAATTGCCAAGAATTATCCGTTAGATTCAGTGAAAATACTAAATTCATGCCAAAAGTCAATATTTCGTAATTACCACTCCGACTGGTTTTTCAGGCCGTTGTTTATTTTATATCATATAGTACTCATAGATATACTGTGCCCAACATGTGATACTGCCTTTTTTTTCCTACATATTTGCGTAATTGAAAAGTAAAGGGTTATGAAAGTCTGACAATTTATTTTTGATATAATTATCTTTAATTATCCTACTTTATTTTTTTATATTTCATATATAGAAAGACACAAAGAAAAATTAGAATAATGCAGTTTATCTAAGACAAAATAAGGATAAATCAAAGCCATATAATAATTCTTTTATTCATTCCAAAATTTCTATTAAAATATTCTTATTGTTAATTCAATCTCTTTATAATTTTCTGCATGAGACATTGCCACTTAAGTAACCACCACGTAAAGTAATTGTAGAAAATTTAGATTTTTTTAATATGCGCATATCCTTTACACAGAATGAATGAATTATTTTTTTTACAAAGTAGTCCCTTATACATGATGTAATTAAGTATCTACTTGGAAATCGATAATATAATTAAACATCATTTAAATAATCTGCTGCCAAAGTAAAAATTAACTTGTTAAATTAATTCGTATAAGATCTCAAATGTTACCTTTAAGAAGGAAAAAACAAAATACAACTTTTTTACAAAATTTCTATTAAAAAAACTAAATTCTAAAAGATATTGTATATGCAGAATACATAATTTCTGTTATCCATTGATTAAATAATTCCTTCGTAGCTTTTTAAAAAAAATTAGCTGAAATATATTTTGAAATTAGGTATAATAATAATAACTAGGTATGTATCTTCCCATTAAATATTTAATTATTCATTGCTAATATTTTTTAAAAAAATACTTCCTTTTATTATTAAAAGAGTTGATTCAAATTACTGAAACATGTAAATTAAAATTAAGAAAATTTTAAGTTGACTGTAATATTCTAATTAATGAGGTCTTAGTTTTCAAGTAGTAATAAATGTTAAGGGAGAAGAATGAAGAAATATTTGGACCTCGAAATCATTTTTTTATGAATTGCGAACTAAACATGTGCGTAATTTTTCTCTGCTTTTGATTAAATTAATAACTCTTTCCCTAAAAATAATGGTGTTCATTTGCAGAAGCCATTAAACGTTCTTTTTATTATTTTTTAATTCTGCATTTTTTCTCACTGACTTCATTTAAGCGGGGTTTTTTTTCAAGCAAACGTGCCTGCGTGCACCATGATTAAGAAAACGAAAGGGGAAAAAACGAATTGTGTGCTTAATACAGTCGTGGAACTTATTTTCATAAAAAAATGTTCAAATAAGAATCGGAGATAATAAACTAAAGGAAGATAGCAAAATTAACTTAGTAAAAAAAATGGCAAGATTTTGCCAAGGAACGATCACTAAATTATGAAGTTTGCGAAGTAATTAATGAGCTAAATGTTAAAAAAAAGGATGTAAAAAGAAAAAAGTACTTTCTCGAAGTCACACTAAATTAGATTATGAACATTTATTTATACAGTGTGTTCAAAAAGGAATATCCAAAATTTGCAGGGATATTATACGAAAACAAAACAAAGCATAACGTTGTTGCTGTTCATTTAAAATCAAAGATGACAGAAATTTAAAATCCAGTCAGTTCTAAATGTTCAATGAGTGTGTTTTTGAAGTGTAAGTTATATCAAAACGGTGCGATTCTCATACCACACTTTTGTGGATATCGAAACTACATGGTAACTCATACCACACTCTTCCTGAATGTCTGGGGTGAAGCTTTGGAAGGCTGAAGATTAGCATATATGAGCATGGCTGATTTTTTTTAAACATCGAAACTGCACTGTAACACATACCACTCTTTTTCTGCATGTCTGATGTGAAACTTTGAGAAGCTAAAATTTTACTTTGGACAATCCTGGTCAATTTTTTCGATATTATAAAGCCACGATAACTCATACCATACTTTTTCTGCATGTCTGTAGTGAAATTTTGAAAGGCTGAACATTTATATGTATGATCATGGCCGATTTATTTCTCTATATCAAAACTACATGGTAACTCATACCAAAACTTTTTTTCAGCATGTATGCTCATGTCCCATTTTTTACTACATCTAAACTGTACGATAACTCATACCACACTTTCTTTCTTCATGTCTGCAGTAAAATTTTAAAAGACTGAACACTTATGTTATGATCATAACAGATATTTCGGTATCGAAGTTTTTTTTCTGTATGTCTGTTGTGAAATTCTGAAAAACTGAACATTTACATGTATGGCCATGACCAAGTTATCTCTATATCGAAACTGCACTGCAACTCATACCACATTTTTTTCTGCATATCTGCATTTCAAGTTTGAAAGGCTGAACACTTGCGTGTGTGAGCATGGCCGATTATTTCGATATCGAATCTGCACGGTAACTCATACCAGACTTTTTCTGCATGTCTGATGGGAAGCTTTGAAAGACTGAACATTTACATGTATGATGAACGCTGACTTTTTTCTACATCGAAATTGGCTCAGCAATTCATATCACACTTTTTTCTGCATGTCTGATGTAAAGGTTTGAAAAATTGAAGATGTACGTTACGATCATGGTCAGGAATCGCGCCACCGTTGCTGATGAACTTAAGACACGCATATCTACAGCCTTTCAAAGCATATATAGATATTCGGAAAAAGGTTTGAGATGAAACTCTCTGATATCTTTCAAATTTCTAGAGAAGATATCCATATTGAAATTTGTAACACTGCGCAGAATTTCAACTTTCAGCTGCTGTTTTTGATTTCTGATAAACAACAAAATTGTACCTTGTTTTGTTTTCTTTTTATAGCTCATCAAAGTCGGAATAGCCTTATATGAACACCTTGTGTAAAGATTTCTCATCTATTATATGCAGACTGTTCTTTATTCTATACAATTCAATAATATATAGCTTCTTAAGAACAGCATGAAAATGTTTTCTGCAATAATATGCCATAAAAGCACAATAACCTTTTGAAAGACAATAGAAATGATGTTTATTCTACCTAATGTATATGCCCAGTTTTGTAATTTCCGAAACATTAAAGTACAATGCACCCAAATTATATGTAACCATTGCAAAATAAATTTCTGTCAAGAAGCTTCAGTTATTTAATGGAAAGAACTACAATGTAACTTATTATTTATTTCATGGAATATCTAGCTATTTTATGAAATAAATGATTATATTCTACGGTATAACGGACTGCATATTTTAATGACAAAATCTATAAATTAAGAAAACTCTCAAATGCAAATCTAATGATGGATGGTGCAATAAATTATTAAATGCTTTTTAAAAGTGTATTTTGAAACTTAATAACGTTTGGAGATTTAATTATCTTTAATACATCTTAACAATCAGCATTTTGCAATAGTATTCTATTTTAAAAAACAAAACCAGTAAAGATTTGCCTCAAAATTTATTTTAAAAAATAATACATTTAAGAATATAATGTTACTGTAATTTTTATTTTTTAATTTGTAGTTGTATTTCCTTAGAAATATTTTTTTTCTCTCAAGATTCTGTTTTTTTGACAATATAACGAGAATTGTTTATAGAATAAATAAAAACGTTTCCGAAAATTCTTCAGAAATTCTAAACTGTGATTCAGAAGTAGTTTCTTCTATGTAATTTTTTTTATTGCTCTTAAGTATACATTTTTTTTAAAAATTTCGTAATGAATACTTTATTAAAAATTTCAATGAAACTTTAATGAACATTTCACGGGGATTATTTTTCAACCCACGTCTCGAAGGGAAAAATACAACGAAAAATAATTGTTGACAGTTTAGTTCCCGTCTCTCTATTTTTTTTTATCTTGTTTGTTTATCAAAGATTCCTTCTTTTTTATTTAGAAAGAAAAAAAGCGCTGTGCAAAAAAAAAAAAAAAAAAGTAAGAGTTTTTGTAAAGAATGTCAACTTTGTATTTTTTTTCCTTTACATATGTCAAAGAAACTGCTTTAAATTACAAAACAATTTAGAAGAGTTCACAAATAATAAAAAAGAATAATAGTTGATAGAAATAGTGTTTATTTTTAGCAGAGAACAGAATATTTTACTAGGAAGAACATTTTTTTTTTATTCAAGGAAAAGATACGCTCGAAGCGTTTTGGTTTGTGATATATTTTCTGCTGGAAGAAAAAATATAAATTTATTGTTGCATCTATATATTTTTTGTTGGTTTTTATAAATTTTTGAAATATAAGAAATATTATATTTAATTAATTTAACCCTTATCTAGGGAAGTGAAAATTTAGAACTTAACTGGGGATTGTGGTATACGAGCCTGCGTTTTCTTTGCATTCAAACTAAATTTTCTAAAGAAAGTATCAGTATGAAAATACGCCAATGTATTCTTCAGATATTTTCCTTGGTATATAAATATGGTTTAGAAAATATTCAAACTATATTAACATTGAAAAAGGTAATCCCATTTGAGTATATATTTTCTTCTCAAATTACATATTACAAGAAATAATATTCTTGAAAAAAACATATTAATTTTTACTATTTAAATTTTTCCTGAATGTCTGGTTTATTTTTTTAAGTATATAAAGTTATATAGCAAACAATATAATAGAAAATTTAACAATTATATGAAGAAAAAAAAATGGCAATGGGTAAAATTGACCCTTTTTTTATCGACATCATTTCTATGAGATTCATTCGAGGGCATTTTAAACATACAGGTTAAGTACTAGTGTAAAAATTCAACCTGTAAATTTTGTAGATATTTCTCTTGGTATATTAAAAAATTTTAGATTTTTTTTTCAAAATACATTATCATTAGAAAAATTATTTATATTTGAACAAACATATCAAAATCAGACGAATACAAACTTTCATCGAAGTGATCTTCTGAACAATTATCATCAGCACCACTAAAATCACTTTCTGCTTCATTTAAAAACCTCTGGAGCTCTGCTTCACAACGAGGATCTGAATGATATTTTGAGGACTGAGTTTTAGTCATCTGCTAAGCCTTGCAAAAAACACTAAAAGGGAGGAGCAATCTCACAGATGTCACTCAAACAAATAGCCGAAATGTTTTAAAAAGTATCCCCTGAAACTGGTTGAAAAATTGCACGCTTAGTAAAGGTCACGAAACGAAACCCTCGAGGGTCAATCCATTCGATTGAACTAAAAATAGAATAGGGGTGACTGAAATCCTTAATGGTCTGACATAACGCATCTCCCCAGTTTAGGGTAAAAAATAAAATTACCATCTGTATAAAATCATATGTTAGCGTAGCAAGGTTTTTATAATAATTATGTTATGAACCCTGCATAATTCTAGGTATATTTCAATAAAATGATAGTAATATTACCAATATAGTCACAAAAATATTTTATGGCAACAAAGTGGATTTATTTACCATTATAAGCTTGGTGTAAACTTAAATTTTGATTTAAAAAAATTATTTCTATACAATTAGCCGTAATTACTATAATATCAATTTGCCTGATATCAGGCGATTTCTAACGATCAAATACTGTTTGTTTCAGTATTATGAGACGACGACTTTTCGACAATTTTATCTCAAGGGAACGGAAGGATGTGCGCCATTTCCGGAATTTACTTTATTGTTAAATGTAACCATCTTTTCCTCTCTTCTCACCTCTGTTTTTCCGAATCAAACCTATCCTAACGCATGCGCTAAAGATCGGAGGGTTTTAGAATCCTTTGCCAAACAATATTCATTTTTAAAAGATAAGAAAGCAGTTTCCTTTTCAAAGAGTCAAGTGGCGAGACAAGAGATTATATTACGTGTTGTTTGAATCAATAATTGTGGCGAGGAAACAAAATACGAGATCTAATTTTTAATTTATCCGGAGTTCTATAAATAATATTATTTATAATGGGTTAACAATTTAAATTAGAGAAAATTAATTTTTACAGCGAATTTGGAAGTTTTAAACAACATTATTTTTGATGATATTTTTCCATTTCAATTGTCTCTCAGGAACAAAAAAGATCTGATAACCCAAGGATGATGTTTAACCAATATGATAACCCAAGGATGATGAATCCCAGGCCTGTATTCATTGGCTCTAGCAGAATTTTCAGATATATCAAAATATTAATTTTATAACATTAAATTAAATAGTACATATAAAAAATTAATAATAAATTTGGTTTTTATTATTCCTTAAAATTGTCATAATTTTCTTAACTTATTTTCTTGTTGAATTATCTTCTTGATTTCTTTATTTTAAAATTAAAATTTTCTCTTAGGGTCAACATCTTTCATTCCGTGTTCATTAAAGTGAAAGTTGTCGAAAGAATCAGTTCAGGAGTTTTTCTAATGTGTAAAGGTGTTTTAATGTTATTTAAAGTAAGGGTGCATACCACAAAATCTTTATAAATAAAATAAATTAATTTATTTTTAGTATAACGCTCATATAGAACTGTTTCTTGTAATTTTTTACGTTTTGTTAATATTATTTAATTTTTTAAAATTAATTACTATTAAAATCTTTTGTTTAGCTCAATATTTCTTCTAAATGCGTACTAGATCATATATGTTTCAAAGACATTTTTTTCTAATGTAAGTTAAGCGTTATAATCAAGTATATTAAATTTCCGAAAAATGCTCAGATTCGTAATATCTTGCCCATTGTACATTGAGAAAGTGTATTTTTCTTAAAATGGAAGATTGTTCAGCAGTTCTCTTTTAGGATGGAGAGCAATTTTAACGAAATGAGAATAAAGCTCTCTAGTGGAGTGGAGTTGTGGAGAAATCGATTTCTGTTCAATGTATAATAATGATAAATAATGACAAAAATATTTTTCTGATTTTGAAACTAGAAAAGAAAATATTCCAGGATCCAGTAATCTATACAATTTTTTGTTTATAAATTATGAACAAAATCTAAAACAATAAAATACATTGAAAATTTTAAAAAAATTACTAATTATTAAATAATATCATTGTGTTTTAAATTAAATCAATTTTGTGAGCTGGACTTTTGAGTGAGCATTTTCGAGATTTTTATTCAAATGATTCTGCCTTGAAATAATTATTTGACATTTTTATTCAAATAAAAAGCTTTGTAGTAGCAGATTCCAACAAACATTTTCAAAAAATAAATTTGATGCAAACAACTCAAATATAATTTTTCCTCCCAGATTTTTCCATTTTAGAGGTATAATATTCAATTTCAGACTTAATTTCGAAAATTGGATTGAATTCATTAAGTAAAATTCAAAAATTTATCAAAGTCTTAATATGGACTTTAGTGGCAATTACAACATTTATATTTTCGCTGGTTCGAAAACAGAAAATAATAACATAAAAAAACAATAAAAAAAGATTATACGAAATTAATATTTTTCCAACTCAAGTTGCACAGTTTTTTGCACAATATTGTGTGAATATCGCACAGTATTGTACAATATTGTACGATATGCACAATATTGAACAATATTGTGCGATATTTAACGATATTATACAATATTGTGTGATATTCTATTATATTATTCAATCTTTAGCAATATCGTACAATATTGCGAATATTGTTTAATGTCATACAATATTCTGCAGTATATGTGTTTTACTAGGGAAGTTTTATTTCTATTTCCAATAAATCAGCAGCTAGTCGAAATAATTATTTTATATCCATTCTGTTGTTTAAAACCAATCACAATAGCTGTTTCTAAATGGAAGAAAACATATCCACTAAAAGAAGAGAAAAAAAAAAAGCTGTCAAATTTCAAAAGATTTTTTTTTCTGCCCTGCTCTCGACAAATGAACTTCTGAGACGAGGAACTTTCTGTCCTTAATGAAAAACCGGTTCTTCTGATTAGTTTACTCCATATTGAGAACGACGAACTTGGAATTTCGATTAATCTGCTGCCAGTTTCATTAAGTGTAAGGTTCGAATCGAAATTAGATTGCCTTCTTTAATATATGCTGATGAATTAGATCTTGTAGGATTTCTGTGATGTTATAGATATTTGTAATTGGCGCATTTGCTTAGTTTACTACCTTATTTTCATTATAGTGTTCTACCGTATTCTTGGGAAAGTAAGGGAGCATGTTATAATGCATTATAAAATCATACACAACTTTTTAATATTCGGACTATCAATTTATTAAATTCGTTTCATATCGCCTTGCGGCGCAGTGTTCCACTGCATGGAACACCTAACTTATCTCATTTCTAAAATCGTTAAATTCAATTATAAATGAAAAAAGATATGTTTTAGATTCCCCTTTAACCTTCTTTTTTCATAAAAAAAATGATTTAAATCAAGCTAATCCATAGAGCACGTTATATAAAAGCCTACTCTTTTCTAGAAATTTGGTTAATTTTTTTCTAATAAAAAATAATTGTTAGACAAATAAATTCAATATCATTTTTTTGGCTGAAACTGTTTCTTATATATACTTTTTTTAAATTTTTATTCGGTAAATATACGTATAACCATTGGATAAAATTCATCAAATCAGCTGGACATTATCACGATAGTGTAAATCTATAGACGCTATGTGAGAAAGAGAGAGAGCATGTATCTTCATTTCCTGTTCTCCGTTTTTTGTAGAAAATTAATTCAGTTCAAGGAATAGTGTTTGGGAGGGTTAGAATTCTTAGTATGACCATCTCTTACTATGAGTCCAAAGTATTTTTTTTTAATTCAGTAATCTTGGTTATTTTTACTTAGAGCTCCACAAAGTTTCTTGCTCTTTATTTTGAGTTTCGCTAACATTCGTTTTGTATAACAATGTAAATATTTTAATTGTATATATTATAGCTTATTTTTTATTTTAAATATAACTATAGATTTTTTTTGTAAATTAATTGTACTAAATGGCGTGGAAAGATTAAATATTTTTTATTTCAAAATCAAATATGCTTCAAATGTTGCTTTCCAGTAGTGAATCTGAGCAAGCCTCCTAATGTTGCACCTTCTATCATACTAAATCTGCTGCAAAATTATAACGTACCGTTTTTTTAAATCAAATTCTAGTGATTTTTCTCATTTTTGCACTTTACTGCAATGCTTACTTAGTTGCAGTTTTCAGAACTCTAGTGGTGCAGTGTTCCAGGTGATGGAACACCCCCGATATCAAAGCGATAAGTACATTCTTCACGAAATTTAACCTGTGTACTACTGTGGGCCTATATAAGTTATTCTAATGTCTATTTTTTGTTTGAATTTAAAATTTTGAAAGGCTGTGCGTCTGAAAGGGATATTGAAGAAAATTTCACATCTGTCTTTGCTAAAAAAGTTTAAAATAATGTGTAAAATTATGATTATGCATAAAAAAATTATAAATTATTTAAAATCATATTTGATTTTTAATTCAATTTTTTTTGTCGCAATTGTATTGAACTTTCTATAATTTTATTTTTTTTAACCACAATCTATAATTTTTTTTTTTCGTATACATATATTAAAAAACATAATTGTAATCTTCAAAAATTTTGTATTCCAGATCTTGGTGCACCTCTATGTTTCAGACCACCTCGCTAGTTTGAAAAAAATATTTTTTATCACTATGTCTATCTTTTTGTCCATTCTTCTGACTTGAACATGACAAAACTTAAATGGAAATTGCGTATAAATTTAGGCTCAGCTTAGCTCAGGCGTCATCCTTGTCATCACACCGTTGTTCAAAATTACGAGGTCCGTCGCAAAACAGCCCTAGTTTTACTTTAAAAGAGACGTTAATAGAATTAAATTAAACCAAACTCTTTCTTTATAAAAATATAGTATTTCTAAATTGTGTATAAAGGAAATATTAGTTTTTAACATAGCTTTACATTTTAGAATTAAAAAGAAATAAAATATGAATTATAATTAACATTATTTATCTATAGAAAATTAAGTCTTTTTTTGGCGATTTATTAGTGTTTTACTAAAATCGGACCAAAAAGCCAGAAGTAATGGCGGATTTCTTTCGGATATCTCTATCGCTTCGTGCTGTTTTCATATATTGTGGTCAAGTGAAAAACTGAAGTGATTAATCGATAAATTCCTCAGAGACAAAGAAAATATTCTTAGGAATGTATTTTGTTCTGGGAAAGATATTATAATATGGCTAAATACCACAGATAAATCTTTCTATCATTTTTCCATTGAAAAACTATCTGTGCATGGAAAGCATATTGCGTTTCTATATAACCGATAAAAATGGGTTTTTATCTAAATTGTATTATCAAAACGAAAAAAAAAAATTAAGAAATTTTAGCCTCCAATCGGAAATAATGCCACATGATACTGTTTTAAGTTTGATTTCTTTATTTTTAGATTATTATTAAAATTTACTCTCAATAACTATGATAGGGTAACCAAAAAGTGTGTATTTAATATCTTCATAGCGTGGCTTGTATTAGAACAGTAATTAACAGGAAAAAATGTATAAAAAACATTTAAATATTTCTCAAATGAGGTATCAAACTTAATGGACATGTTTAATACACAAAAATAGATATCATTGAAAAGATACTTTGTAATTATAAACCGATGTAAACTTTTTTTAATTGCACGCTCTGAAGGTATTAAGATAACGGGGGACGGGCGTGCTTCTCCAAATTTTTTCGCATACTCTGTAGCAAAGACTTTATGTCCATCCAGCTTCATAAAATTGTAGACATTGACTAAACAATACCTTGCTTGGAATTGGCGAACAGTACTTAGGAATTAATGATCTTTGGCGTGGTCTTTACTTATCGAGTGATTCTTGGCAATTATTTTGGTGATTCATTAATCAAATCCGAAAATTGAATCTGTGTTTTATACTCGTTGTTTCTAACCGACTGAAAACAAAATCTGATCGGAAACTGCAAATGCCATAAAATTTCTTACCAAATGTCGTATGTTTATGTTGAAGCTTTTTGAGTTATCCATTTTGCATGCTTGTGAAAATACAGATCTCTACCTTAATGAACCCTTAAATTCAAAGAAGTATATATTAGCGAATTTTAGTACTTAAAATATAACAGTCTCTTCTGCAGAGCGTTTTGAATGATTTTTTTTCAACATGTACATAGAATCATGTTATTTACAGGTAACTTTCAAACTATAAACATTATCTTGCTCATATTTAAAAGTATGTTTTAAAACGAAATACGAGAAGAGTTATTCAAAATATATTTACTGAGTTTTTAAAAATATCATTTCAAATAAGGGATTTATGTTGCATTAAGAGGTGGAATTCTTGATACTTAAATTCTTTGATACTTTTGATAATCTCTTAACATTTAAATTTTAATGGAGAAGTACGTGAATATATGACGTGGCATTTGTTCTGTCACCATCAGTCTGCATGTACATACATTTCCGCATGTATGGTATATTTATGGATAATATATATGGCGATAGAATATTGAAAAGAAAAATTCTATAAAGTTCCTGGGAAATGTGGTTATAAATTATTTATTTAGCAGAAAATATTTGTAGAAATATTATAATATTTGTAGAGTTAGCCAGTGTGATAATTTCTTGAATTGGTTTTTATTTGTTTGTATCGTGATTTAATCTCTCCCCCGCTGATTCTGTTCTTAATATTTTAAGGGAAAAATCGAAACTAAAAGCTAATTGATGATTCCTTTCTATATAATAAGTGTCATTCCCTCAAAAATAATGAGATGATCTTAAACAGAAGTTCCAGAACATTTTTAGAACTTGTAAAATATGAAAGCAATTTCAGATTCCAATATTTTATTTCATATGATGTTAAAAGCTTCATTCATTCTCTACTTATAAATTTCATACTATATGTCTGGCTCAGCTTGGCAGAGGATGGCACTTGCGCCGAAAATTCCAATCAACCAACCAACCTCTACTTATAGATTTCTTTTAAATTACTTTATATCTTCCTTTTTCACTTTTCACTCATACCCAATCAAAAATGTTCAGAACTGACCTTGGCTCTATAAATGAGGATATGATGTGGCGTAGTAGTAGTACTCAATAGCTCACATATATTGTAAAATATTGTAAGAAATTAAATAATATTCGAGATATTGTAGAATATGGTTTAATACTAAATATTAAAATATCTATAAAAATTGTACAATGTAGTATACATGTACAAAATTTTATGATATTAAACAATATTCGCGATTTTGTACAATATTGTTGAGTAGTAAATAATGTACTATCTATCAAAATTCTACAATATTCTGCATATTTATTCTACAAAATTGTATAATACAAAACAATATTTTTGATATTGTATAATATTGTCGAGTATTATATAATATAATATCTGTCAAAATTGTAAAATATTGTGCACATATACTGTACAAAATTGTATAATACTAAAGAATACAAGCGATATTGTATAATATTGTTGAGTACTAAATAATGTATCTGTCAAAACTGTAAAATATTGTGCACATATATTGTACAAAATTATATAATACTAAGCAATATAAGCGATATTGTTGAGTAGTAAATAATATAATATCTGTCAATCTTCTAAAATATTGTACACATATATTTTACAATATTTTATGATATTAAACACTATTTGCATTTTTGTACAATATTGTTATGTATTAAATAATGTACAATATTGTGCAAGTACTTTGGTATTTTATTAGCAATCGCTACTGGGACCGCGAAAATACATAAAAAGGAAAGTTTTGCTATTATCTCATTTGCTGGTTCTGTAAAATACACTTACTTTTATATTTTAAAATATTCTTCTGCTTGCATATGCATATCACTAACGGCGTGTATGTTGGGCCATATTTAGAATGGACATTCCGTATATTGATAGTTAATACTGGACACATTATATCGATATTGGAATAAGAACCCATTTCTATGATCAGCAGATCATCATTTTCTGTAATTGAATAGAGTATACAATTGGACTTGTTTGACTACTTAGAACTAACATCATTAAGTCGATTCCCTGAATGGTTCGCCATCATGAAATGATCTCTTAATACTGCAGTTACCCTCTATATATTACTTAGCAAACCACTGACGAGAAATAGATTTATTATATGAGACATCTGACGAAATATACCTGAATATTTATCAATAAATTTCTTTTACTTGGATTATGGATTAATAACGCCTTCATTATGCCTATATAGATCAGACTTAAAGAACTGCCAGAATTTTTAATGTCTTTGAAACAAGAAGTTTTAAGATTATTTGAATAAAGTAATCAATATAGGATTTATTTAATTTTATTTTATATCAATTTTGTTAATATAAATATTCTAAGTGCATTGAATCAAAATCATTTTAATGATTGCTCAAGAATTTTTACATATATATCAGATATATATAGTTGTATATTATATATATTTAGATATATATAATTGTATATTATATATATCTTGCAGATTATATTCCTGCCTTATTGTATAAAAAATTTAGAGTTTTACAATTTCTCTATTTCAACTGCTTATTTAAAACAAATTCTACTTATTAGCATTAAGGATTTTTAAAAAAATGGCATTTCTATATCTTAATCATCAATAGAATTTTAAATTATAATCATAAATATTGTAAAATTATATAATATCTGGAACACCATTTTTTGTAAAATCGTTCTTTTGATATTTTTCAGTCTTAACTACATATGAACTGGCCATTTAAATAAAAGAAAGTCATGAATGCACATACTTTAATATATAATTTGAAATAATCTTCTATATTACAGTTTATCTATCATTACTTATAAAGACAATCATATAAACATAAAAGCCAAAACCTTTTCTAAATATAAAATTTGATCCAAATCGTTAGAGCCGTTTCCGTGAGGCACATTATATATTATATATATAATATACAAGAATTGCTCATTTAAAGTTCTGATATATCATCTTTCTAATTCTCTTTCAGATATATACTTTCATAATCAAAGACAATTTTAATAAAATTATTCAATTTAATGCTTAGTATGTTTTGAAATCTTTACAAAGCTGGGATACAAGAATTATTGTTAGGAACCAACTACTGTTCAAAATAGTTCAACCCCATCATGTAAAGACACATTGCGAAAATTCAATTACAAAATCCTATCTTTGAAATCATAAAGGTTTCGAACATTAAAAAAAATTAAGAATAAGAAAGGCCTGAAATCGAAAATTCAATTTCAGCAGTCTACTTTGGCGAATTTTCAATAGGAAATTATAATAAAGTTTTACTTTTTTTCTCAGTATTTTCTGTATATTAGACATTATTCTCGCAAAATTCATTTCTATTAAATATGGATGTGTTTTATTCAATTATGAGTATACTTGTTTCGCAACCGAGAATATTAAACATATCTAGTAGAAACAGGTATGAATGCATTACATTTTGAGTTTTTTTATCTGTTGATGGCAATAAGCTGGATGGATTTTTCTTTCGGAAATAATTGAAAATCCAAATGCCGCCTGCAGGTGAATTTAAATTAAGATTTGCCAGTCTGAAAGAATTCAGTTTGATAGAAAAAATTGAGATACAGAACTTGAACGTAAAAGATTTTTCTTGGTTGAGTTTACTTGAATTTAAATAATAAAATTAATCATCTGAATAACTAACGTATAGGTAATGGAATAGCGGTAGAAGTGGAAAATTATTTGTATTGCAAAAAAATTAAATTCCATAGTTCCATAGTAATATATTTTCGCTTCTGTGTGAAGAATTTTTTCGGTTTTATTCAGTAGGGGAACATTAATATCTTATGAAAATAAAAAAATAAGCCTTTTTATTCTGTCCTTTCATGGTGTTCATTTTATTCACTGCTTTAATTAATCAACAGTAAAATCTGGAAATCAAATAAATCAATAAATTAATTATAATACTGAAAAATATAAAAAATTACAATACTAAATATTGTCTTTTGCATCCGAAAATACATATTGAAATTAATGAACATACATCATTACGGTGTACATTAATGAGTAGAATATCAAGGGAGGTAAAGTCTATATTCATTATATGACTTGTTAGAGACGGAAAAGGATGAAGTAGCATAAATTGTTTTTCCTTATTACGTTGTTTTAGTTTTCAATTATATGAAATTGGCTTACAGTGCCCTCTGGTGATTACAGTATGGTTCTGACGAGAAAGTTACGTGAAAGGAAAAAACTTATTCTATTATATACTTTTGAGACCGAATTTACAGGGCCGGCCATCTTGGAGATGCAACGGATGCTTTCTTTCGGAGGTCCTGCGATTGAGGGGTCCCCAACATGATAAAGATAAAGTTTTATATAAGACATGTATACGACAAGGACAGCAACATGAAAGAGAAATAAAATGGTGTACAATCAACAATAATTATTCTAAACCCTCGTGCAATTTATGTGCCTTGCTTAACACACACTTTTAATTTATTAATATGTGATACCGCTTAAAATATTATATAATGTAAAAATATTTTTGGATATTGCACCGCTTATACTGATTCTTTTTGCGTCTACAAAATATAGAAAATTCTACAAAGGCATTTAAACATTGCTTTTAAACCACTATGCGATTCTCGTTGAGAAGCCAAAATAGATTCAGTTAAAGCAATTTATAACTTGTAATGCCCTAGAAGAATTTATTCATATATATAACGCCAATACAGCAGAATCCAAAGCAAAAACATCTATTGAATTCAATTCAAGAAATGACATTTATTTTATGTTTAATAGTATGGTTTGTAATATTGTCCAAAATTAGAATGATTAATACTTTATTACAAGCAAATCAATTGTTCTTGAATCGTCTTTTTATTTAGGCAGTAAAATCAAACCTGAAATGCAAAACTTAAGCTCAAAATTAAACACATTTTTAGACGAAGCAAATTGTATAGCACTAATTTAAATATTTCTGAACATTTTTCTGAAAAACGAATTTGAAATAGAGAAAAATTATATTCCGTAGAAGCAAAAGATGAAGCTATAGAAATCCCGGTTGAGGAATTTAGGTATTATTTTGTTAATTATTTCTGAACATTTTTCTGAAAACGAATTTGAAATAGAGGAAAATTATATTCTGTAGAAGCAGAAGATGAAATTATAGAAATCCCGGTTGAGTAATTTATATATTAATTTTTATACTGTAATTGAAACTGTTTATTGTATAGATTGAAATTGGATTTAAAAGTATTTCAAATTAATCACCGATATAAAAACTATAGAAAAACATGAATTAAAAAAAAATGTTCCAAAAATAACATTTTATAACAAAAATGTAGAAACGGTTCCTTCTAAGAAATTGTTTTGCTATGGATTTGGTTTTGAATGAAAGAGATGTAAATTACGAACAAGACGTATTGCAATACATGCTAAATAATAATTATAATTTATTATTTCTAAATATATTAACTGTATTAAAGCTTTTTTCTACATTACCAGTTACGATAATAAGTGTTGAGCGCTTTTTCTGAAAATTAGAATTAAAAAAGAATTATCTTCGGCCAAGCATGTCTGCAGACTGCTTAATTGCATTTGCTATACTAAATATCGAAAAAAAATGCAAAAAAAATGTAATTTTTTTAAAATAATTAATAGCGAAAAGAAAATCAAGCAATTAAAAACATGCAATAGTAATATGCGTTCGTTTTTGCATTTTTTTTTTATATTGCAACAAATTTAAGGCCCCAAATGGTTTCTTGCACCCGGCCGCCTTAAAAGTGAAGGGCGGCTCTGCGAACTTATGTATTAATATTTATATATTTAAATTTTAATTGACTGGAGTAATCTACAGATCTAAAAGTATAACTTATTTTTAATGAAAATGCCATACATAATCATTTGTAAATTATATGTAGTCATAGAAATTACTGAACATGCTGTACGACAGTGAATTTAACGAGTAAAATAGCAAGGTAGGAAATGTCTATAGTTTGTTACATGACTTGAAAGGAAACGGAATGGGACGAAGCAACATAAATTGTTTTCCCTTATTTCGTTATTTTCGTTTTCAGTTATATGCAGTTATCTTACAATGCTTTCTAGCGGTTACAATCTGGTTATGACGAGAAAGTTATATAATAAGATATTCCTTTTATTTTCAATGCGTTTGAGAATACTTTATATAAATCATTATGCAGTTAAAATGGAATCGAATGGAATAGACTACAGTTTTGGAAGTATCGTTTATTTTAAATGAACGTCATATGTAATCATTTGAAAATTATACATAATCATTAAAATTACTGAACAGCGTGATAGTACACTGAAATGAGTAAAATATCAAGGGAAAGTATACAGTTCGTTACATGACTTGAAAGGAAATGAAATAGGATGAAGCAACATAAATTGTATTCCATTATTTTTATTTGCAATTATATGAAAAAGGCTTACAGTGCCCTCTGATGATTGCAGTGTGGCTCTGACGAGGAAGTTACGTGAAAGGAAAAAACTTTTTTTATTATATACTTTTGAGACTGAACTTATATATAAATCTTTATACATTTAAACTGGAATTGATTGGAGTAAGCTACAGTTCTAAAAGTATATTTTATTTATAATTAAAATGTCATACGTAATCTTTTGAAAATTATTACAGAATCTCTAGCGATGAGTTATGCAAAGTATGCATTTTATATTGGAAATTATGAATCATAGTTCTAAAATTAGTCTAATTTGATTAGAACATTAATGATTTATCTCAAAATTGGCGACTTGATTAAAGGCCTGACATTTTTATTGAACGATAGAAAATTACTTTCGAAGCTAAATTGGAATATGAATGAAGAAACATAATTTTGATTAAGAGAAACAAATTTAGAAATTATTATATAACATTGCTATTATAACATTGTTACTTAATACATTATAATAAAGAATTAATGAGAGTGTCGCAGCCACAACTTTCAAGCATATTAATATGATATATCGCTTATTATAGTCCTTAGTAAACGAAAAAAAATTGAGAAACGCTAAAAATTAATGTTAGATGACCTTTTTTCCTAAAATTCTGTTAGGAGACTATCCCATTGACACAGATCCTATAAAAAATTTGCAATAAAAATAAAATTCCATTTTTACTAATATATTTTTTAAATGTAAAAAAAACTATTTTGAAATATTTTTAATGGTAGAGCTATTCATACAGCAGCCATCTCTGCATTTTCAAGGTTAAATCTAATTTTAGTACCATTATTGTCATACAGAGGTATATTCTACAAATGATTATATATAAAACAAAAAAAAAAACGTTTAAAAAGTATTTAAACGGTCATATGAAGTTTATAAATGGAAATAAAACAATGCTGCACAGTGCACTGTAGTATTAAATAGGGCACTTCATAAAATCTTCACTTATACGTACTGTAGTCACAATTCCCAATTACTATATGCTTCCAAATGCCTTAATTGATTATAACTGGAGTTAGACTCAATAGTTACAAAAGTAGTCTAACTTTGTATAATAATTTAATGACGTGATTGTGATTAATTTGATTGCAACAAGCCTGATTCAAATAATTTTATCACCAAGAAACACCACTATTTAAAATATTAATTTAACTATAAATAAAAATTCACTGAATCATTCAAATACTGCAATCGTAACATTTTTTTCTTCTACCCCTTCTCTCTCTTCTTAAAAACTTCTTAATCTAAGTAACCATTGTTATTTTATTCAGAGTAAAAGTACATAGCATTGGGACTCTATGTAGTTATATTATTTATATTTTTGAGATTAGTCCTGTATCGGGCTAGGTGCTAGATCGACCAAAAAAAAAAATTGTAAGCTGAGTACCTCTTTAGACCCTTCTGATATGGCACTAAGATGTTCGAAAGATTAAACAGTTTCCATTTTCCTGTGGATGCAATACTAATGATATGATTTAGGTGGATTCTGGTCTGATGATGATTAGATAGTGGCTTGTAATTATCATTGGTCTAGATGATTCAATTTTTCTTATTGCTTATATAGATTGGGTATGTCTTTTATGATTATTAAGCTTTTGGCTTGTGTTATGACTCGGGATATTTATTTTGTAGACAGTATTTCCGTCAAATATATACTGTTGCTAAAATCTTTATACAGCATTCCCCTAAGTCATTCAGGCATCCACGAACGATGAATTATCCCAAATTGAATAACAATCTATGAAAATGTAGTTCCAATTACCAAGGGGATTGGACTTTGAGACGTTACTCACCTGGGGCGCCTTATGTATAAAATAAGTGGAGAATAGCTGGTTTCTTAGATAGATCGGGGGTTTCGTTTATGGTCATTATGCTATTAGCCTGTTTATTACATGCCATATTTGTTTTGTCAACAAGTAATCTCATAATACTGTTGCTAAAATCTTTATAAAATATTCTCCTAAGTTATTCAGGCATCAATCAGAATTGAATTATGCCAAATTGAATAACATCTTTCAAAGCGTAGTCCCAATTACCAAAGGGATTATATTTTGTCACGTTAAAGAATTGGGACGCCTTCATCTATAGTTATAAATAAAGCTCAATGTGTGTGTATGTGTGTGTGTGTTTTGGCGCTCTACAGGCCAGGTCATTTGACCTACAGCTACCAAATTTGGTACATGTATACCTTAAAGGTCGGGAATGTGCAGCTAAGGCCCTGTTTTTTGAATTTTGGATTTTAATTTTAATTATTAATTAAAAACTAGCTTTCCCGCCAAAAATATCTTCCATTTTCCCCACAGCCAAATGAGTAAGGCTTCAGTTTTTTTGTTTTTTTTTCCAACAATAATGAGGCTAGGGTTAACATTTTTTGGCCGATTATTTCAAACGATTCTGTTTATTTTCTTAATGTCTGATGCATTTAAAATTAAACATTGTTAATTAATCGATCTTTCAGATTCATTCTGAAGTACTTTTGAATTAAAATAACACAGAATAAAGGAAATTAAAAAGGTCTAATCTGCATAGCGTTAAACCAACTGGCGTAGAAAAATTCATGCAATTGCGTTACCGTAACTGGCGTTGAAAATTCCACATTGTGTTCTGATTGTTGCCATGACAACCATTATCAACTGATGCGGATTTGATTTAAATTATTTTTAGGTTAGTTGCATGCTTTTGTAATTAAATTGTATTGATGTTAGTTATATTTTTTTGTATATGCTTATAGTTTTAAGTACATCGTTTTTTAAGTAGTTTTTTTAACTTGTTTTCAACCGATTATTTTAAACGATTCGTTTTATTTTCTTAGTGTTTGATGCATTTAAAATTAAACATTGTTAATTAATCGAGCTGGTCATGATGAATCTGAGAAAATTTTGTTGACAAATTCTTGAAATATTACATAAATTAAGAAAGATATTCTTTAGTGCCCATAAAGTTTAAATGCTCAGTGACTGCTTTCAGTAATATTACAGAAAAATACTTTGTTTCAGTGAAAAATATTATTATATTAATTGCAGATTAATCCTTTACACTTTAATTTAAAGTATAAATTCTACGGGAGCTAACAGAAAATTAGAGAGATACATATTACGTTATGACGGAAGGCGTTTATAATATTATGAGTGAATTATATGACTATCAAAATTCGAAGTTTTAAAATATTTTATGAAGAAGCTATTAAAGTAAGAATTGCATAAAATAGTTAATTATTAAAATTTTAACGAACATTTAGATTGGCGAACCGGCTGGTCGCCAAAGGCGGCTAGTATAAAATAAGCGGAGAATAGCTGGTTGCTTAGATAGATTCTGAATATCCTTTATGATCATTATGCTATCAGCCTGTTTATTACCTTCCATACTTTTTTTGTAAACAGTATTTCCGTCAGTATGCACTGTTGCTAAAATATTTATACATTATTCCCCTTAGTTCTTGAAGCATCCACAGGAGATGAACTATCCCAAATTGAATAACATCTTTGAAAGCGTAGCTAAAATTACCAAAGGGATTAGACAGTGCGACGCTACTCATTTGGAACTACTTTATATCAAAAAATGTTTAGTGTATTCAATATCATTTGCAAGTATAAGTGTAAGGGTTGTAAAATAATAATATTTCGGTTTATTTAAGTGAACTGCTATAATAATCTATCCTATAAAGTATAATATTACTTCTATGTTATAAATTATATTATAATATTTTGTAATTAATCTATGCATAAATTTGAGAGGAAATTTCGTTTAGCTCAGACATCATCTTATGGTACGGCTGAAATTTGGATAACATGCCATCATTAATCACAACCACACTGGACTGCTCAATTTTACTCTCTCCTTACTTAATATCTATTCACCTTGATGATCGGGGGAATGACAGCGCCCTCTGTCAGCAATTTAGTTGATCTACATATTTTATTCAATATTTCTCTTTGAAACTTAATAAATAGGATTTATAATTTTGAGTAAATGGAATTTTCTGGGAAATATCAGTTTTATGTTTGTATTTTGTCTTGCTGATTCCGAAATGAAGTATAAGATATTTCAATCTAAAATGCCATAAAATACTTCTTAAAATGACTCATTTTATTCTCTTTCATTAGTTAAATTTTTAAGTCAGTTTCAGTATTTGTCAATAATAAAATTATGCAGTTTACATATTATTTCATGCCATACTGATTTATTTTTTTCACTTTCAGTACTGAAACAGCATTTTATCCCTCAAGTTTTTGACGAATATGTGGTAAAAGGAAATACTGCAGTTTTGAAATGCCAACTCCCAACTCTTGCCAAAGAATATGTAGTTGTTGATTCTTGGATTCGAAATGATGGACATATTTTAAAAATGACCGAGAATAAAGGTAAGATTGCATAAGAATGAATATTTTGTATTCTATGTTTGTAATATAATTTAACAAAATTATAATATTTGAAAACTGTATTTCAGTTTTTTGAAAATTATATTTAAGAATTTCTAATATTCTAAATTAATGTTTTGGTCTTTTATAGAATTAATAATGTAAACTGTTAGACATTGTTATAATAGGTATAAAAATTAATCGGGATAGAGAGCTAGTAAATTTTATTTTAGGTATTTAAATAATACCCTTAATCAAATGTTCCGGAACTGGCTGATGAATTTTGAAAATCAAATAAAAAAAGATAGAATGCGATAAAATGTATCGTTTGTAGCCTTATACTTGGCAAATCAAACAATTTTATCACACTAAATTAAAATTACACATTTTTTTAACATTGCCACTGACAGATAGCTTTGCAGGAGATCTATAGGAGATGTAGTTAAAATGAAGTATTTGAGAACTGCACATTTTTACCTCAGACTGTGCAATGTTGTTTATACAAATTGAGGATATATTGAAAACATTATTGTTTAATTTTTGACAATAGTCTTTCCTACACTTTCCTCCGACTCTTATATATTCCTATTTTGCAGGGTTTAATTAGCATTCCCTTTGAAATAGGCAATATTAACTGAATTTGCAATTTCATAGGAGAATACTCACAGCATTCCTAATCATAAGAAAAAAACTATATATTTCTAACATATTAAGTTTTTTTAATTGATTCTTAAAATCCATTATTCGTTTCTGGGACTCCAGGCTGTACTTTTTACCCTGGCAGCACAGCCGGGTTTTCAATATTGTACAATATTGTGCTATATTACGAATATTTATTAGTGTCATGTAACATTGTACGGTATTTGTAAGCTATTAAGGCCCATGTATTATCCAAAAAATGTGCGGAATGGATAAAATGAATTATTCAAATAGACAGACCTGTATTTCAAGGTTAATATGCTCAACCTTTGATAAAAATGGCAGCAATTGGGTTTCCTCTAAGCAAAGTACAAAGTTTAAATACTTTACTTGGAAAGTTTCAAAAGAAAATAAGCTCCCTGGTACATTTCATTACTAATACATTTATCTAACTACTAAGGTACGTCAAAGGCGTTTATTACCAATAGTATGTAAACTTTTTTTATTTGTTCGCTTGACTTTTGGAGTTGGCTAGATATACAGCATGAAGTAAAATGGATCTGCCATTGCTTCAATAAAACTTCATTTTTAGTATAAATATACCCATCAGACACCATACCATTTGTTTAGTAAATGAAAGAAGTATTAACTGTTATTTTTCTTTAGTAAAAATGAAATAAACTCCTAAGCTACAATGAAATGCAACGGTTTGGTTCAGGAGAGTTCTAGTTCGAAACTCTAATCCAAAAACTATTTGGTATACGTTAGATCCATGAGACCAATTGCCCTCATTCTGTTGTAGTGCGGACAGATGGGTATTGGTTGTGTCGTTCTCATCATGTAAGCATCGGTGTGACTCATGGTACACGAGGACTGGGATCGTATTGGACAAAACTCAGTTTCAAATGGCGAAATTTTTCTAGAAACATCACTTGTCATTTCAAAGCGAGACGAAAATGGAACTAAGCTTCAATAAATAAAATATAAAGGAAATAAAATTCAAACTTCCATTTAAAGAAAAGAATGTTTTTTAGAGTAGACTATGCTTACAAAGATTCTATCAGAAAGTTTTGCATTATCTTAGTTGTTCTTAATCCTACCGATTGATTTGAAGATGTAGTTAATAAAAATCATTTATTATATGTCAGTATTCAGCAACCATTATAAAGTAACTACATTACAATATATGTCATCACTTAAATAGAAGGTTCATTTAGAATATATTTCTCGATTCCAGCAATCTAACGCTGGAACTTTCACGAGGGAATCAGAATCGAGACATCAAACTGTACTGAAGTTTATCGATTTGCCGTGAACATCTTAGCAAATGCAAGTTTCTTGATCTAGAGACACGGAGTTAAGTGAATGCTGGCGAAATGAATGGAATTAATAGTTAGCTGAAAGCCAAGTTGTGTTATATAACTCAATTGGACATTATCAAATGTTGCAAATGAAGCGTTTGTAGCGATATTTCAAAACACTGTTGCTTTTAAATTTGATCGTATTATATATCTTATAAATTTAAACGAGCACATATGCGTATAAATATATTTCATGTATCTCGGAAACGGCTTTAACGATTTGGATGCAATTTTATATCCGGATGCAATAATATACCTATTATTTTATAAGCTGTGGCTTCCTAAGTTTATCACTATATATGTCTTTTCAGAAAAGATAATGACTTTACAGACACAACAGAAACACTTTTTTATAACTAAATGTTGACATTTGGCTTCGGACATTTGGATTAGAGCTTCGGACTCCTATGCATTTTTTCATGTCTGATCCCACGCTTGCAAGTCAATTATATTTCTCTTATCTTATAACTTTAATATATATATATATATATATATATAAACTATTATAGACTTTTTCTATCTGCTCTTTGCCGACAATTTCATATAGCGCTTTTTTATGGTACTTTCATTGTTAACATGAGAAGATAACCTACTGCTTCCTCAAAATTGTGTGAGATGGCGCTGATGAATGTGAGATGAGGCAAGACAGAAAAGTATTCACTTGTAATCAGTGTGTGATTCGTATCTAAATATTTCCTCTGGGAAAAAAACACGATTTTACAAGGGGAAAAAACTGTCTAGAGAAGTTCGGTCACCCACATATATAGCTTTTTTTTTTCGTCTCGCATTGTGCATATATCTGTCTCTGGAATTGTAATCAAATGTTTTGAAATTTTATTTTTAGAATCTGAAATATATAAAATGTTCCCACAAAATACTAAATATTCCAAATTAAAATATATTTATTCAATTTCTAATTCACTAGAATACCAATTTTTTTATCTGTTCATTTTGTGATTTCAAATTGATTGCAGACTTTTGAATTAATAAATTCGACGTGTTGTTCTTCATTGAATTTTTTTACCGACAAATTTAAAGAATAATAAATTTAATGTTACTCTCACATTTGACCAAATATTCTTTTCAGCTAACAACCTATGCAAAATGAAATTAATTCTAGCAAAGGAAACATAATGGAAAACAACACAATTATAAAAATTTTCTCCTTATAGATATTCTCTTATTCCTTTCCACTCTTTTCTTCCATCTTCATCTAATCTAATCTAATCTATTTTTATTCTTATCTTTGACTGAAGGAGAAAGTTTATTAGAGAGATAATTGGAATAATTTACTGGTACATAGTATGTCTTTTCTTTTCTCATGTTATACTTCTGATTCATGATATCATATCAAACATTTTCTTTCTTTTTCAATTGAAATAATACTTATATTCATGCAGTTAATTTATTATATTGGTGTCATTTAGTTTATTTGAAACTTCATTCGTTTTCTACAAATTAGTTTGAGAAAAAAAGAAAAGAAATAATTTTTGGATGCATCAAAACTTTTGCGCATCTCTCTCCCATTATTTTATTCTGAAGCATCAGCATTCGCTTTGAACCGTGAAAAATAATTCTGCCGTTATTCTTTATTTGGAGTTTCTTCAAAGAAGTTTCGATTTAACATAACTGAAGTGAAAAAAAATTGCTGATAAAGATGCGGTATCAGAAACTATTTATATTTGCTTGGGAGTAAAGAACAGCAGCTATATCAGAAAAAGATTATGATTTCATTGCTTTGGTAGAACTGTTTATATATACTTTAAACCCTTAATTTGTTATTTCACGTGTGATTGTTTTATAGCTAATAAGATATAAAAAATGAGAAATTCTACAAGAAATCAAACGACCTCTGTCAGGAGAGAAGTCGCAGGTCTCATCTGCTAATCGCTTGAAACGAAAAAGAAACAAATTCCTGCAGCTTTATCAGAAACCGTATCATAACAAGATATTTCTGAGTCTTACTCTAAGTAGTAAGCGAACAATTAAACTAAGGGCTAAACTTTCGCTACAGTGCTTTCATAATTTCTGCATGGGGAGACTTAATTTTCAGCTCGTAAGAAAATAAATGTGAGGATAACTGACTTGAGCAGCTCCTGTAAGTTTTAAATATCCTAATGTATACGGACTTTAATCATAACCGTGAAATATAACCCTTATATAAATTTTGGCATAAACCTCAGGAAGGCCGTATAAAATATCTTATTTCCATACTGCACTTATAAACTCAATACTTATTTTCAAACTTACTTCTTGCATTTGACCAATCTGAAAGCTGAAGAAGAAAGTAATGTGATATCAGAATCTTGTATGGTATCCGAAATGTTTTATTTCTAGAGTAACGGCTTGTTGGAAATGAGTTGAAATAAAAAAAATGTATTTCTTTTAAATTAGAGCATCGATAAGGCTAAATGTAGAATTATTTAAAAGCTAGAGCAATGTACATGCTTTTGATGAATTTGCCTGGAAAAGAGGTTGGGATACTGCCAGTTAGAAAAGTTGTGAACAATCTATTTTGCACTATTCCAGAGTTTCAGAACTTGCAATAATTCGTCTTTAAATCCAGATATGCTTACAGAAGTGTAATTCTTTTTTTAAAAAATGTCTTGTTCATTAAAAGTAATATGAATCTTAGAAAATGTACTAATCTTGTTTTTTTGTTCGGATTTTACAAACTTTTCGTCTTTTCATCCCAAACTGCAACCGGTTAGATTTCGGCTAGTTTCTTAGGATATTTTCAAATGGACGTAAGGTATATTACGTAAGGTACATTATGTAAGGCTTCATTACGTAAGGTAGATTAGGTCAAATCATTCTATTCAATATATATTTGCGCAAAAAATGAAAAAAATATCATGATGCGATCACAAGTTCATGAATATTAAAAGGATAGCAACAAGTTGAAATGGATAATAATCAATCTATAACTCTTTTTTTTTCCTAAAAAAATCCAACTATTAGATACTTTTAAAATAGATCATAGAGCAAAAGATACAGTATTAATTTTGATGTCAGTTAATTCACTGCCTAATCATCATCTAGTCGTTCATTTTCTATATTTCAAGTATACTCTGTCCAAAAATATAGACACATATCAAAAATGGCATCCCAAACTAAAATAATTTTCATGTATTTTCAGAAATGATTCAGATATATTTCTTTTCAGTTATTTGTTCGATTTTATTTCAATAAAATATTCGAAAATAAGTAAAACTGCTCAAAAATTTAAAAAAGAATCGCAAGTCATATAAATAAAAACATCGTCTGACTTTATTTAGCAATATTATTAATTTTTTTTTCAGCAGGCAGATTATTTATTTACATTTCTTGAAAGTATTTATTGCCTGCTTTACTAACTTTGTATTTTGCAATAATTTTTTTGGATTATTTTTGATTAACAAATTGGGTTTTTTTTTATATGAACTCGGATAACTTGTGAAATTATGAGACCGGAACATTGCAGATAATTCGCAATACTGTTGCAAAAACGATAACAATTCGCAATCAAATATTTTAGTGCAATTTTTATTTATTGTAAAAGGCATGAACATTCAATTATGATGAATAAATAGAAGATTTCATCATAAGATTAAATTAAAATTTGGCATCTTACTTTTTTAGGACATAATAATAATTTTTATTCTATTAAAATGATGTTTGTTTTTTTATATTTTATTGAATTTTTTGACAATACTTTGAGATAATTGAGAATTTACTCTATTTAAAACTTTTTTTCACTAAAGGATTCTTTTTAATATGGAATATATTAATAATACTATAAATAATATTTTTAATGGTATTTTTAAACATATTATCAACAATGATTTTCGTACTTAAACATATTATTATTTTAAATATATTACATAATATAAATTGAAGAATTTGAACTAGCACTTAAATTAGCCATATAAAGAATAAATACGCAATTTTGAATAAAAATAAAATAATTCCGTCAGAAACGACACACACGTTAAAAAAATTTGAACAAAATATTTAATTGGACAGAAATCAAAGTCAAAGAATGACGAAAAATTCCGGAAATATGCTCATCCTTCCACGTCTCACCCCTTAATAAGATAGAATCGTCGAAAAGTGGTAGTCTCAGAATACTGAAACGAAGTATATGAATACAATATGCATCTCACGTAGGTACTTTAGTGTGGAACTCAGTGACACACACAAGAAGTAGAGCTCAGCCAATTTATTAACTCAACTCTGACCTCAGAAAACCGTGACTGAGATATTAGTTCTGAGATTGTTGCTCTAGTTCTTCTGCTTTTAAACTAGCAGGGAAAGTTTCAGAATACTTTTCTGGAGATAGTAAGAAAAGTCCGGAATACTTATCTGGTAAACTAAAGAAAGGTCCAGAATCTTCTGGAACACGAAATAAAGGAAAACATACAATCAAGGAATAAAATATTTACGAATCTTCTGGAACACGAAATAAAAGAAAACATACAATCAAGGAAT
>JAPMOR010019222.1:44589-69430 GCA_026543865.1 Argiope aurantia | reverse complement strand
CGAATCTTCTGGAACACGAAATAAAAGAAAACATACAATCAAGGAATTAAATATTTGCGAATCTTCTGGGACACGAAATAAAGGAAAACATACAATCAAGGAATTAAATATTTACACAAACTGTGCATCGCATTGTCAATAGCGGGATTCGAACTCACGATTATGAGACCAGTGGTATGGCCATTCGGCTATGGATAGTTAACTGCCTCTTTTCAATGCGCCAATATGCAATGTTTCTGTGCATTGATTGTGGAAGAATAGATAAAAATGAAATTCTGTAAGTTACCTACAGATATATGGTTTCAGTAAGAAAAAAAAATATTATCGATAATACATTTGCATATTGTGTTCTTTCAATCAATAAATTACTGCTGTAAAAATTAATAAATTTTAATATAATCCTGCAATACTATCAATTCTATTTAGAAAAATTACTTGCCACATGAACATTCTCAAGTATGGAATTTCAAATCGTCTACAATCATTTCGAAAGCCCAAATATCACTGATTTGTAAACTTTTTAGGATGTTTCAGTGTCCATCTCAAGGGAAATAAGAAATTAATGTAATTATTTTCCTTCAGATAGATGTTAATTCATCTAGAACAAGGAAATTAGCAAATTCATATTAGACAATTTTGATCATTTTATTTAAAATATTACTTTAGGTCAGTTATATTTTGCCAAATATAATAATATAAAGAGACTATAAGCAGATAGACATTTTCATCTCTATTGCCCTATATTCATTGAATGAAATAAAAAAAATGGAATATATTTTACTTCATTTACAGCATTTTTATTAGTGGAAACCATATGCGTTATATACTGATGAATACAGATTATGTAATTTGAAATTAAGAATCCATCCAATCTTTTATAATTAAAAAATGATTTATCATCTAGAATTTTTGGCTTCAGTTCATTTTTATTAGGCATGCCTTCGAAAAAATCTCGCATTTTCTTTCAGGTTTTGTGTATAAAATTTATTGCTTTCAATTCTCTTATTTTTGAATACTTTATTAATAGCAGGAGGCAGTTTCAAAAATAGATTTTGAGCCTCGCCATCTTAAATTTTCATGCACTGAAAAACATTAAATTAAATACATTATTCTTAAAATTATGTTTTCACCCTCGTCTGTTGAATAATTAATATATACAGATGAATATTAAAAAAATATTTACTTATTATTTATTAATATCCGGAATCGTGCTCATGATAACATATGGCGATTACTAAAAGCTGATTATTCCGTTGATTAACCCTTCTTTACATGTCGATGGAAATTTCTATCATAACATTTAGTGAACAAAAAATTGTACTCAAAACAGGTGCACTGTAAATTGGTTGTTGCTGGCAACTATTTTCACGACTATCGAGTCATAAAAAACGTAGCTGTAAAAAAAAAAAAAAAAAAAAAAAAACTCAAATGTCACAATTACTATAGCGGGTTAGAATTTGTCATTCCACAGTTTGCTGTGGTTGGAAAAAGCGTGTGATTTCTTGAATATTTTTTATGACTAATCTGATTTTTTTTCTAATAAAAGTGTGAAGAAATTTAGAAGAGAGGAACATTGAAGATTTTGTACTGAGTTTAACATGTAAATTTGCATGATGATGGATATTTTCATCGTACTGTTTTGAATTTGAGTTATTTCACATAAAAAGAATAAAATCATGCAAAGAACGGTTAATAATAATATCATCTACATATTATATTTAAGTTTTACAATATTTTCTCTTTATATATTTCATATTAAATAAAAGGAAAAAAAGATTTCGCTTAATAGTAAGCTTATTCATTTATCAGAGACATAAAAAAAACTAATTTATTTTTGATTAACGTCAATTTTTTTTTCTGTGCCAAATCCACTCAATTGAATATTTCAATTTCCTATAGCAAATATATCAGAAACTTTGACATTCATCCTCTTCAAAGAATATTAACTCAATATCATCTTCTTTGAGAAAAGGCTTATTTTTCTTAGTATTAATCATGAATGTCTTCGCCTAGTCTTTCTTATGTGCTTTTTTTAATTTTCCTGAAAATACACTTTTATATTTAATATATATGATACTTATCTTTTGTACCAAAGAGGATTTATCTGATCTTTTATAATTCAAATTTATATCATAATACTATTGAAAACTTTTTATATTCATTCTCAGTATTTAAAAGTAACTATCAGAAAAAAGCTTATTTTTACGCATAATATAATGATTTATGATCATTTTTAGCTTAAAATGGTTATAAAGAATATTTTTAGTGTTATATGTAAAAGTTATATAGTATATGATTTGATTTATTATATAATTCCTATTCAAATCACTCGATAAAATTTATATATATACTTTTCAGTGATAAAGTTAACAGCAAACGAAGCGGCTACAAGAAAAAAAGCATTCACTTATCGAGAATAAAATAATTTAAAAGTATATATACTTTCAAACATTGAAAAATATGTGCAAAAAATTTATAGAGAAAGGAGTCAGAAAAAAAAAAAAACGTAATTTCCTTCCATCTGTTATTTTAATCTGAATGTTTTCTGCTCGGGATGAGTGTTTAAGTTATTTCCGATGGAGCATTTGATTGTGTTCAGTAATTAACCCTCCAGATGTTTATCCTGCGATTTCTGCGGGTTGGCAATCCGTCCATTTTCTGTTGCATCTTGCGTTTTTGCAGTTTTGAATGTTTAATTTTAGGATTACAGATTTTTATTGTATTATATTATTGTCGTATATCATAAAGTATCAGTTCACTTTCTTTGAAAAATATTTGAACTTATTTGAAAACATCGCATCTGAATAATGATTTTGAAGAATTACATAGCCAGAGAATTAATTTTATTTTCAAAATTCCATAAATTCTATAAACAACGAACGCTTTAATTGTCCATAAAAATCATTCTTGATACTTCAGGACAAAAGTTCTTATATAAGCTCATATTACATTAAAATGATGATGCATGAATGGAAAATCCTTATGCAAACAATAAATTTTAGAAAGTCCAAACCATTAAAAAATTCAAAAAGGCATGGATACACGATGGCTAATCACTTACCAATTCAAAGATGAATTTTTTATCAGCAAAATCGAAACATTAATTAATTAGCAAGACCACTTCCGGCTAAAAAAACAAATTTGCCTTGACTTCAAACTTCTTTTCATCCAATATTTTGTTCCAGAAAGGTTAGCTTTTAAGCCAGATTTTAACATTTATGTTTACATCAACAAGTATACCCTCCCAGATTCAGTTAAAAAAACCCCATTTTAACAAAAAATGCTCTTTTATGTGAGTAGCGATCTCTTTAAAAGGATTGAATCGATTTTGTTAGCTCTAAATTATTTCCCGAACTGCCATTAATTTTCGATAATACCTTTCTCGTTTGTTTAATTTTTAATGTGTTGCATGAATTTCGCCATCTCAGCTTAATTAAAACGTCTTTGAAAATACTGCAATACTTTCCTTACTGATTAAGAAGTATCGGTGTAAGATCCCATCCTCCTCCCTTTCTACTTTCATCTTAAAAAGAAACCTTGTACCTTAAAAAGAAACCTTGTATAAGGCTAAAAACAGAGTCAAGAGTTAATTATAATTTTGTAATTGGGTAACCTGATATATCTGTTACGGTTATACAAGGTATATCAATTTTCATTTTCTATGATGAGCTTCTGGTTATTTTATATCCTTTAAATTCAGTGAAGATAATTAGAAGCGCTTTATTAATTAATTTTCTCTGAATTTCAAACTTCGTAATATTTATGAGTTATTTTAATCTGATTTCATATCCCTTTTGTTTTCTTTAAAAATGGCTATTTTTTAAAAAGATTCTTGTTGCTTTGCTGATGTGTCCTATTACTTCATTTATAATGCAGTTTAAAACGTCTTTCATGGAAGTTGATATGTTTTAGTCTTTCATATATTATTGTTTAAACAGAATATGCATAAGGGATAGGAGATAATTTTATTAGATTTCTATGTAAGTTACTCAGTTATGAATAGTTTTAAAATATATGTATATTATTATTGAGAGGTAATTAAAAGAACTAGTGTCTTGAATAATTTATTAAACAGTTACATTCCGAAAATATATAATTCCTGTTTAATTGTAAGAATTGGATAGCAATGGAATGAATAATTTGCAATATGATTGACGAAAGATAGAAATAAAAAAGAAGCATTTGAAGATTTCTTTGTTTACAGTAAATTCTTCCAGGAGGCATCTCGAAAGGAATATGACAAGCTTCCGGCATGGAGGTTGGTTTTCACCACCCTGGAGAGTACACGAAAAGGTGGGGATATTGTTCTTCCCATCAATGACGGGACGTACTTCCTTAGGGAAGGGTTGTCCCGTTGTTGTTGTTGTTTCTTATGGCACTTGCCACGGACAAGCCCATCGTAACGAAGGCAGCGATTTAAGTCAGAGGGGGAACGTCTCTTGTTTTTTTTATAGTAGGGCCAACTAGGGACAAGAGTACGACTTTGCTACTAACGTATCACTCATTCGCTTGCAAAACCCCTATTTACAGGAGGGAACATTCACACAGCTCACAGGTAGAACAACGAAAAGAACAACCATGCCCAAACCGGGACTCGAACCCGGGACACCCAGATCACGGGGAAAACGCGCCACGCCTCTGCCAGGACGCCAGTGGGTTGTGCCGTGGTTGATGATGGCTCTTAGGACTTAACCACAGTTCCCACCAGTGTTGTATCGACGGTTCGATCATTCAGTTTTTGTATCCGTGTGCTTCGAGGCGGAGATCGAAGTCAGTGAAATGATTTATTTGCGATAGAAATGATTTGCGCAATAATAAAATAAACAGGTAGATTTCTGTAAATATTAGTTTGTGATTTATAGTTCTACAAAAAAAATGGTGATTTGGTTTTGGTTCTAATTTTAAAATGCTCCTTTGTTACTATCTCATACCCGTGATATAGAGAAAGTATAGTAATTGTCAAAAATTCGAACTCGATATTTTGACGAATCTCCACATTTTAAAACCTTCCTGTGTTCGAAAAACACATTTTTTTGGAAAATGTCTATCTGTCTGTTACAAAAATACCTCAAAAATGTTATACACTCGACAGATGAAATTTGATATACAACAAGATATAAGAGGAAGTATGTCCTTGCAACTGCAAAATCATTCATTAACACGACTACTACAAAACACAGAGAACTAGACAGATAAATTCGGTGCACAGATTTAACATCTACTCTGTAGACACCTATCCGATATTGACTCAAATCCAAAAAGGGGGGTGGCCGTCTATCGAACTGTAATTTTAGAAACATGTAAATGCGATAACACAAAGACGCAACAATCTAAATATATTAAATTTGGTATATGATTTTGTGACTACAAGTGTAGTTTTCTATCAAAATTTGGTTTCAAACGTTTGGTAAAAAGGAATATAAAACTCAAATTCGATTTTTGGATACTTTAACAGCATGCTAGGTATTAATCGCCAAATAACTCGCCAATAAGACACGGCATGTTCGATAAAGTGCTGAATTCATATCATTCTGTAACTAGTATAAGCCTATATGCTATGCAAAGTGTTCTCCTGGATAGTATCTTTATTAGGATATGTACGAGAATGTTTTGGGGAGTTTTACTGGCAACCCTCTTTTGAGATCAACATCCACACATATTTTCAAAATTTAGTGAACAATTTTAATTAAAGCTAATTAATTGAAAGTTTTCCAAAATTGTGAACTTAATTTATTAGATTTCTATCTTTAAACCCTTTCATCATGTTTGAAATAATGGAATTTTATAGTCAGTATTGCTTTCCTATTCCACCTCACTGGAATTTAGAAAATTATATTATAATCGATTTTTTTCAATGACTTTACATTATATCTATATTTACAGTTTAATTTATATGTAATCAGTTCATTCAATTCATTTTTAATTACATACGTGGACTGTTACTAGGTAGAGTATCGAATAAATGGTGATAATAGAAGGCTATTATATTAATAACAACAATTTACAGATTCAAGACAAAACTTCCGGCATGTTGGTTGGTTCTCGCCACTCTGGCGGGTACAAGAAAAAGTGGGGTCTGGTTCCTACCATCGATGATAGGACGTTGTTCCTTAAGAAAATGTTGTATCGTTTCTGGTGATGGCCCTTAGGACTCACAGTTTCCGCCAGTGTTGCGGTTGCGGCAGTCCGGTCATTCAGTATTATTTATCCGTGTGCCTTCAGACGGGTCGGGGAGTCAGTGATATGCCATCTACGTTTAAAAAGATGATATATCAATAACTTGGACACTCCTGTCAGCCACTAAAGCGTATGTATTATTCTGACTGATAGGACAGGCAATACAGCACTAGAGGCAAAAGGAGAGTCTATGGACCTCCACCGGCCATGCTGCAACCTTTCCCATAGAAAGTACTTTCCTTCATCTGCATTAGGTAGTTGAATCCACACCATTTCTATACCCACCTGGATGGCCAGAACCAATTACCGTGACTGAAGACTCTCATCCTCATATTTGAGATGATCACCGTTAGTGTAACAAGACGATGTAAAATAGCGTTGGCTATGTTATTTTAAAAATTAAAAGTGTCTCTTGAATATGCATTCTCACTCATATGAATAGTGTTAAGATTACTGCAATCACACAACAACAAATAATTATTTTAATGGTATGACACACTATAACGGTCATGAACAAAATATAGACAGGTGTTTAGTTTGTTTTAGAAAAGAGGCAGAATTACTGCCATCGAAATGAAAACGCTAATTCTTTTTACTTACTGCAAATACCGTATAATTACATACAAGGTATTCAGATGAAGACTGTAATTATCATACCATTCACAAGAACAGAATAAAATTTTGATTCTTTGTATTTTTAGACGTGCCCTCAAGAATCATTTGAAAAAAAAAACAATTAAGCTCTAACAGTTACGGGTATAGTGATAAAATTTCAAAATTTTCAAATGGCGACACACTTTTTGATTGGAATGTGCTCTCTATAGCAAAAATAAAAAAATAGCGTCAGAACGGTACTTGTAGCACGAAAATAACCACCGCTAGACATACTAAAAAGGAAAGAGAAAACAACTATGGTGTGTTTAACACAGGCTGAAGTTAAAACGATTCCTCTCGGCATGATAAGTGCTTTGATTCTAAACACCATCTACCGCATGAAAAGTATCATCTTGGTCGAAATATGTCAAACAAAAAATTTATGAAACACAATAAAATGTTTCTTAATTGCTGCTTCTCTGCGTTTATGGGTTGTTTTCTCTTTTCTTCTTCATTCGTCTATTGCTGGTGAATTTTGTGCTACAATTACAGTTCCTTCGCTATTCATTGTTTTTGCAATGGAGAACACATTAAAGTAAAAAAAAAAAAGTTTAGGGTTGTCTTTTAAAAAGTTCGGAATTTTTTCAGTCACAGTAACCGTAACTGTTAGAACAAATATAGCTATTGTCTGCTATTTTCCTCATAATTCTTGAGCATGCATCTGAAAATACCTTGGTTTTTTTCTGATTTCTCAATTTAGATATGTTCCACATTATATTATATATCACGAATAATATTTCAGATTAAAAGTGTAAAATGAGACAATAGTTTATTGACGATAAAATTATAATTTTCAGCATATACATAATAATGATATATTCCTTTGCATTAATTGACTGATGTCTTGGGTACAAATGACGGAGATTGTAATGAAACCTCTTTTCATTAAAACCCTATAGTGTTTCTATGAAAAAAATTTGGGAATAATAATTAAAGTAAATAAATCATTCATTATAAATTTCACTTAAGAAGTAAACAAATTTCAAAATAAATTAATCTTAATAGCATTAGTTGAAAAAAAAATCCACAAATTCTCTTTGTTTGCTTTTATGGGTCATATGTAGTTTGACTTATTCAATCCTAAGTTTGAGGAACAAAAGTTACAATTTATAATAGAAACACTACCGATTCCAAACAATGAAAGTTTATTTCGAACTAAAATATTTCTATTTCCCATTTAAAAGGTGGCATTGCTATAATAATTCTTGCTTCCATTTTTCGAAAACCTCAATTATTCTATCACAGGAAAGAGACATCTTCTAGAAGGGAAATCGGAATGAATTATTTCCACTTATAATCCTTATAATCTTTCTCTTCTTTTCACAATGTTATATTCGTTTATGATACTGATTGTTCCATTTCCTCTTATCTTTCCTTAGGCCTATACAATTTTCTCTCTTTTTTCATTAAATTGGTTGATATTTAGTTGACTAGGAACTGCAACTGTATTATTTCTTTCTGTGCAATTAGAATCTGCAAAGCGAATGGATTCTAGAAGAATGTTTTCAACAGAAATTTGAACAAAGAAATTTTAATAGCTTTATAATACTGAATAGGTTAATTACTTATGATAAAAAATATGTTTTCCGATTTATAGTAGAAACAAGATTTATAGAATAATAGAAAATGAAATTTATTGCGTTCACTTATTGTTCATATTTAGTTGATTAGAAATTGTAACCTCTGCTATCTTTCCTACAATGCAACTAGCAATATGCAAACAAATGGATTTTACAAATTTGTTTTCTATAGAAATTATAATAAAAACATTAATAGATTTAAAATACTGAGTAGGTTTATTGTTTATTTTTAAATTATGTTTTATACTAATAGTAGAAAGAGAATTTATAGAAGAATGGAAAGTGAAAATTATTGAATCCATTTACATATCTCAAATCTTGAACTTTTTCTCAATCTTGATATTTATATATAGTCTCTCTCTCTCTATTTTATTGATCCTGTTTTCTTTCCAAATTTTTTGCCACTTATTTGAAGAAAGCTTAATTCTTATTTATTTTGTTTATAAACAGCCTGATTTAGGCCTTATTAATTGCCTCTTATTATCTTTCTAGTCTTTCCACATTGTTATATTCTTTTATGATGTAGATTGCTTCGTTTCCTCTCGTCTTTCATTGGACCTCTACATTTTTTTTCTTTATTTCATTGAATTGTTTGATATTTAGTTGATTAGAAATTGTAAATAAACAAATGGATTCTATAAGTTTGTTATCCTCAGAAATCAAAATAAAAATTTTAAAAGGTTTAAAGTACTGAATAATTTAATAAATTACTTTAAAAATTATGTTTTTAGATTAATAGTAGAAAGAAGATTTATAGAAGAAAGGAAACTGAAATTTATTGCATTCATTTACAATATATCTAATATTGAGTATCTTTTCCCTTACTCAAGATATTAATAGGCATTTCCATCCCGCCTCTTTCTATCTCATATTGATCTTGTTTTCTAGCCAGATTTGTTGTCATTTATTTGAAGAAAATTTTATTCTTATTTGCCTTATTGTTTGCTACTTATAATCTTTTTCGTCTTTCAACATTGTTATGCTCATTTATGATACTAATTACAATTTTATGCTTTATTTCTTTGGATTACTTGATATTTAGTTGACTAGACACTGAAGCATCTGTTTCCTTCCTTATTGTGCAATTAAAATATATAAGTCAAATGGATTCTACAAGTGTGTTATCTTCAGAAATTAGAATTTAAAAACTTTGATAGGATTATAATACTGAATAGATTAATTAATTTTAAAAAAATAGGTTACTAGATTAATAGTACAAAGAAGATTTATAGAAGATTGGAAATTGAAATGTATTTCATCTACTTACAATATGTCTTATCTCGGACATTTTCCCCTCACTAGTGATATTTCTAGGTATTTTCATCTCTTCATCTATTATTGATCCTATTTTCTCACCAGATCTGTTGCCATTTAGTTGAGGTTGAGGAAAATCTGATTCTCATTTATTTTGATCAACTTATCTAAACTTATTGATTGATATTGAAAACATATTTTTTTAATACCCTCTGTTCCTTGCTTCCATTTCTCGATAACTTCATTAATTCTATCGCAGGAAAGATACGCCTTCTAGAATGGAAATCGGAATGCATCATTGCCACTTATAATCTTTCTCGTCTCGCCACATCGTTATATTCGCTTATGATATTGATTGCTCTATTTCCTCTCGTCTTTTATTAGACCTATTCAATTTTATTCTTTATTTCATTGGATTGGTTGGTATTTAGTTGAGGAGACATTGTAACATCTTTCTTATTGTGCAAAAGAAACATGTAAGGCAAATGGATTCTGAAAGTACGTTATCTTCAAAAATCAGAATTCAAAGTTTTATTATTTTTGTAATATTTAATAGCTTAATAACTTATTTATAAAATTTTTTTTAGATAAATAGTGGAAAGAAGAATTTATAGAAGAATGGAAATTGAAATTTATTAAATCCACTTAAATATCTATAGTTTTTTTTCTCACTCGTCGCTTTGTATCTTCTATTGATCTTATTTTCTAGCCAGATATATTGCTATTTAGTTGAAGAAAAATTGATTCTTATTAGTTTGATCATGGGCAAGCTGATTTAAATCTTATTGATTGATAAACTAAAGAAAAAAGGTTTTGTTTTAATACTTTATGTTCTTTGCATATATTTCCAGGTAACTTCATTTATTCCATCACATCTTCTAGAAAAAAAATCAGAATGGATTAGTGCCACTTATAATCTTTCTCGTCTTTCCATATTGACATTCCATTCGTCATGATGTTTATTGCTTCATTTCTTCTCCGTTTTATTGGATCACTACAATTTTCTTCTTTATTTTATTGGATGGGCTCACAATTAGTTGACTAGAAATTGTATCATCTGCTACCTTTCCTACTGTGCAATCATTCTATTTTCTAGCCAGTTTTATTGCCATTTAATTGAAGAAAACTTGATTCTTATTCATTTTGATCATGGACAACCTGAGTTAAGTCATATAGATTGATAACGTAGATAAAGATTTTTTTTTAATTTCAATTACAATATTGTCTAGTTTTATTCATTACTATTTAGTTAAAGAAAATTTTAATCTTGCTTTTTTTTTCATCCGACATCCGAGTGATCTATAGAAAGCAAAATGTATTTATTATTGATAAACTTATTAAATGTAGATTTTGAAGATTTCAGGGTATTGTTTAGTACTGGTTTGTAGCTTTTGAAGGGGTAAACACATACTTTCCTCAAATTAGATGCAAAGCAACCACACATGGAACCACATACCATATGCAAAGACAACACAACATATCTCTTATTCAAACTCCCCGATGACAAAGCTTCAAAATACATAAGTGTGGAAATATTATGCACCAGATCCTCATTCATTTTGATTTTTGAAGAATAAGCTATGAAAGAACCTTTTATTCATTAAGCAGAAGAAGATTTCGGAAATCTAAAATATATTTTTCTAGAGAAAATAGGAAATTTCCCCAACTTGCCATCATCAATAGAATAATTCATCATATTATATCAGTAACAATTTATAGTCAATGGTTATATGAATACATAAATACAATATCAGTGATAAAATAATTTTGTAGCTGCAGTATGATGCAGCAAGGTTTCTACTCTAATTAAAGCAAAATGTTTTACATATGAACTATTATTGAGTAGCATAAACCTACAATTCGTAATGGCTTTAAAAACACCTAAAAAACTTATATTTTATGGCTTTTGTGAATGATAAATGAGCTGATCAAAAAATTAGATTTTAAGCAATACATTAGTTTCACAACTCAAATTTAGTAAAAGATTCTTAATTAATTGATATTTAAATAAAAAAATGCTAATCTTTACTCTGTCTAAAGCTAATAGATATCCAAAATTTTAAATGTTGCTATTGCATATAATTTTAAAACTTTTAAATGGACGCCCTGAAGAAGTTCCTCTAGTTTAGTTTAATTTAGTTACATTAACGTCCCGTTTTAAAGCTACATTAGGGCTATTTTGGGACGGATCTCGTAATTTCGAACCCCGGTCAGATAACGAGGATGTCACCTGAACTGGCACCCCCTCTCCAAACTTCCACACCAAGTCAGTGGGAAGCTCCTCTAATCAATGCCACGCGCTTCCAATCATTAATTAAAGAAATTCAGAAGAATAACTTTTGATAGCCTTTATTATAGAAAAGTGACACATTTTTGATTAAAATGCTTTTCAAAAAGTTTTTTCAAAACATACCTGATGGAATAAAATAAACTATAGTGAAATTCAAATTTCGTAATTTTTCATCAATTTTTAATGGATTCAAGCAATATAAAATAACATTATTTGCAATTTTTAAAGCATTTAAACATTTGGAAATATGCACCTTTCTCTGACGGTTTAAAATCTAATATCACTAATTGTGTCACTGATAAATGTAATTTAAAAATATATATTACTATGATCATAAATCGACATTTACTTTATAAATTTTTAATGCACCGACTAGAGCATAAATTAATGTCACTATAATACAAAATAAAAGTTGAGTTTTAATCACAACTCATGTGTCTAAATTTTATTTAAATGCAGTCCATTTTTACTGTCTCGTATATGAAACACAGTAAAAATATTGCAATATTCAAAAAATTGGAAATCGTGATTAAGACGAATCTCCACGTTTATACCATCCTGATTTCTTAAAACGCATTTTTGGAACATGTTTGTCTGTCTTTAACAAAGTTAACTCAAAAGAATTTTGAACTAAACAATTGAGATTTGGCATATGATTTTTGCGAAACATTCATAGATTTCTTTTAAATTTTGAACGAAATCCGTTCAGAGGAAGTAAGCCTGTCCATCTGTTCGAATACACATGATAAATTCATTGAAAATGGTATTTCGCCTTAAATATTAACATTTCATATGCATTATACGTCAATAAAATGCATGGCGTACACTGGTATAATACCTTTATAAGAAGGTATGCTAGAAAGTTCCGCTGGTTTTTGGATTGAAGTTTTTAACCGTTTTATTTAATATATGTAAAAATATATGGTAAGCATATTTTGTTTGCAATGTACAGAAACTGAGCTTATAAAAATCTCATTTTGGAACATTCAGGCACGAATATCTTTTCTCCTTCAAAATACAACCCATAAGACATTAAATTTCTCCAATCGCCGCTTTTAATTTCCAAAACATAATCTGGAAGTCCTCAAAATTTAAATACTTCATTTGTCTCAATGAATCAAAATTTCAACAAAATTTTCCAAACATATGCAACCGATTTTGCAGCTCTGAACAAAACGAAATCGCAAGGTGCTAAATATGCTGAGTATAGAAAGTAATCTAACACTCTGAACATAAAGTACAGCTGTGAATAAAAGTACAACTCTGAACACATGCACCAGTAGCCCGATTTTGCAGTTCTGAACAAAACGAAATCACAAGAGGCTAGATATGATGGATATAGAAAGTAATTTAAGGCAGTGATCGAATTAAGAGGACAGTGGACTTTGAAATAAGCAAAAATAGGTAGAAACAAGAAAATTCTATTTTTATCCTTTTCTCAAAAAATATATGTTCATAATCAACTAAAATAGTGTTATAAAATTTATTGTTTAATAAAATAAATATTTCGAAATTTAAATTTAAAAAACACATTTTAATTACTTTTTTTCAAAATGATATTGTACTTTTAATTATCTTTGACATTTTCCAGCTGTCTTCATTTTTCAAGAAAGGAAATAGAATTGATGATAAAGATTTCTATTATACATTAAAAGAAAATAAGGTATACATTTTATATTTCGAGGTTTTTTAGATAGTTAAAATCAGTTTTAATTCTGAGAAACATAAAATACCTATGAAAATTCAGTACTTGTGGGAAAAAAATAAATAAATGAAATTACAAAATTATTCACAATTTTATTCCAAATAAATTTATATTGAGTAATATCAAGAAAGTAATAGAAAAAAATTAAAAATTAAGTCGCTTGGAATATTTTAAAATTAAAAATATATATATCGTTTAATTTTTAAAAAAAAATATTTCGTTTCATTTAAAAAAAATTGACTTATTTATATTTTAATACATATACCTAAGTCTATATTTCATAACTCTAAGTGAAAAATTCGTAACAATGCCTAATAGAATCCATGGTCCTTTCAACACTAGGTTTGTCATGAGTTAGGATAGATAGATTTCTACCAAAGGGATCAAAATGACCCCTTTCGGTGTTTCATTAGAAAAATATAAATTAACCTATCTGTTATGAAGTTAACGTAGAAATTTTTTTTTATATTTTCAATATATTTCCTGAAGTGCGGTGTGATGAAAAGGCAGTTCCTCTGTGTTTATCTACTTAAACAATTATTTTCTAATCTAGGTCTTCAAGACCATCCATTCTTCTATCATCCTCTTCTACCAAAACATTGACACACATGTCTTCTTACAAATAACATATAATAACTTCTTTCTGACTGACTTTCAGTTCCGTCTTCTTGCTTCTTATATACACGCATCTTACAAACGCATACTTATTTCTAAATTTATACCTATATATATGGATGTCCCTATAAAGTCGTTACAAATTTAAATATAAATGTATGTATTCTCAATAATATTTATTCGAATGGTCAAAATAATCCCTTCGGTAAAAGTAGGTATACTATCTATTTTTCTCCAAAACTAAAAAATAAGAAAATATTTTCGATTTTATGTCTTACAAATGTAAGTAAAAATTAATGAAAATGTTCAGATAAAATACTTCAATCATTCTACAGTAACCTTGAAGAAAATTAACCTAAAGTTTTCTCAGAGGGATCAGAGTGACCCCTTGGTAAACCTAGTGTCAAATTATGCATTTCACGACGATCTCTGAAAAATATGCATAATTCTGACATAATTTTTTTGTTAAAATGTTTTCAGCTCCAACCTTTTTTGTAAAAATTATGCACACAATTTTTTTCCCCAATTCAATTCCAGATGGTGGATCATTGGTCAGTAATCACAAGAGTGCGATACTTTGCATATCTTCACCACAGGTTAAAGTATATGGATGTCCTGACTAACCATCATCCATTTAGCATTCATAACATTCATTGTAATATGATGCACTTGAAAAGAGCTGCTTGCTCCAATATGCTGTGATAAAAAAATAAAAATAAAAAAAACAACCCATGACATTTTATAAATTTATGATAAACGAAGTGGCTATCGAGTTTTATTATATTTCTTTTTACTTAAAGTTGTCTATCGATTGAATATTTCAGCTTTCCATTATGATCATCGGGCCGGCAGTGAAGTATATTTAAAGAATAAGAATGGAATCTCGTTTCCTCCAACAATTTTCCAAGAAAAAAAATCTACAATCATAAATCATATTTGCCTTAGTCGAGACTTTCATAGATTCTTTCAATTCTTTTGTGTTTTTGCATTTCAAATGTATGATATCCATCTTTCCCAAAAAATTTGCTCAGATAAATTTTTATCAGATTCTGAATGGTATCTCTCCCCTCTCCCCCCCTTTTTTAGATCAAATTGTTTCATTCATGGTTCCTTTGTAAAACCCTTCTTTCTAATCTTACTTTTCAATAATATATCTTTATAAGGAAGAAATCTTTTTATATCAATTAGGAGATGAATTTTAGCCGCTTTTTGCGTTAAGCTGGTTCTTCTGGTTAATTACTCACCAAAATTTTCAATTAAATAATTTGTCATATATAGATTCTTCAGCAAGATATTTGTAAGAATAATTTTTTTTTATAATCATATAACTGTATGTATATATATAAAATAATATATGTACAAAATACAATCCACGTTTGTCTTAAATACTACAGAATTATTTAATTAAAAAATCTAGATGCTTTAAAAGTTAGGTGGTGCTTTTTGCTTGCGATTCTTGAGAATATAATTTTTTTATCTTACAGACTCATGCTCTAAATAAGAAACGAAGAACATTGGAATAAGAATTAATTTAAACTTTTAATTTGAACTTTTGTCAACCTGATGGCAGCACGTTGATAAAAGCTAATTTTTATCATGAACGCTTAACATGCTCTTGCAGGGGCAACTTTCATTTTACTTTGTGTGATACAAATTGTTGAAAAATGCTCTTAACATATATTTTTTTCAAAATTTTTTATTGAAATAAAAACTAATTTTTGTGATAAAAATCAAAATTATCGAAACGATTTTTTTTTTAGTTTTTATATGATGTGAAAACAATTTTACTGTGGTATTTTCAGATCTAACATGGGGACACGCCAAAATGGTACTTAATTTGTTATTAATAAATTTAAATTTCTAATTGAAATTTCAAGAAAATTATCTACAAGGTATCCATTTTCTCTCTCCAAAGTATATATCTGTCAAGTTTGGTAGCTATATGTAAATCAATCTATATTGTAGAAGCTAATACACACACACACACAAAGTAAAATAAAAATCGTCAAAAACTCTATTTCAATTTCAAACATTTCAATATCTTTAATTGACATTTGATATTGAGAAAGGTATATTCTTTTTTTTAATGTTCTGCTCTTAAACAAAAACTTATAAAATGTATGCGTTTTTTTTTAAATATATTTGAAACATATGTGATATATAAACATTTAAACCATTTAAAAATTTTAAAAAGTCGACTTTAATGCTACTAATATTTTTCAGTCAATATATATGTCTTTAATTATACATGCGCATATTTCAAAGATATGAAATACATTTCTATTTTGACTATTTAAATTCTCTTTGGAATTTTCCAATTTCGCTAGTCCGCACTCCTTTGAAGGCTTAAAACTACGAACGAGCAAAGGAAGTATAATTTTTAATTTGTAAATAAGTTAATTATTTAATTAGTTTTCGGGAAAAGGCATAAAATATGTCCTCTTCATCTGAACATGCTCAAAATAAGGCTATACGCCCCAAAAATAATCCGGATATTTCTTATTAAAAAGATTGGAAATGCGAGTAAATTGAACCTAATGGATTTGAAATCTGCCATCGGTGATCAAAAATGTCTTCCTCTGGTTCTGGAAGAAGGTAGAATGAAGAGAAAACTGCCATTTCAGGTGTTATCCTTGACGACTGACAGCAATTAAATTGCCATCTAAGTCAATAAATAAGTTGTGCCATTTCACATATTAATATAACTAAAGACATATTAAATCGAATTGAACAATCTCAAGACCGAAAAAATTAAAAAGAAATAAAATCTTCAAAACCCGTCCATTAAAAATTTTAAAAGATGTTTACGTACAATGGCGAATGATCTAGAATGCCGAAGAAGTATTCCACTAATGAAACTAGAAAATTAATTAATAATCTACTTCCATCCAGGCTAAGAAAAAGCAATATCGTTTTACTTCAAGTTATTTTATATCTGACATTATATTCCATCCAAGGTGGCTTTTATTCCAAATTAATATTTTCTAGTGAATGACAAAATGTATAGTCAGCTAGAGTTTAATGAAAATAAAAAAGATATTTTTAAAATAATTTGTTATTAAAATCATAGTTGATCCGTTTCAGATGATTGTATAAATTTCGTGAACTCTGAATTAATTCCTGCGTTGTTATTTATTTCCCATAATACCTTTCTTAGTTATTTAATTTCTAATGCACTGCACACGAGTTTCGTCATATCAGCTTAATTAAATTGATTCCGCGAAAAGACTAAAAAGCTGTCATTATTGATTAAAAAGAGTTGATCGAAAATGGTTAGAACCATTCTCCTTTTTTTCCCTTCTTACTTTATCTGAGAAGGAAAATTCAATATTAGATAAAGCGAAACAATTTGCCTTAAGTTAGAATTGGGTTATTAAAAATCCAGCACGCCTTTAGTGGTTACAAAAGGCCAAATTATTTATTTATTTTTTAATGGACTTGTAAGTATTCGCCATTTTAATTCAGGTGAGTAATTAGAAAAGTGCCATTGACTGTTTTTGTCGAAATTTAATATATATATATATGTTTATGAATATATTTTATCATCTCAGAACACGGTGATGTTTTGGTTTGATGTTTTTGAAGCCACAAAATGCAAGGATAGAAAATTGGCGATTTATCGCTTTTGAAAATAATAATTTTTCACTTTTATGGTTATTAGAAACTGTCAAAGAATGTTGTCATATTTGACGATTTATTGACATGAAATGTTACAACTTGGTGCGAATGTCAATTTTGGCCTCCAGATAATGTTTTGGAGCTCGAACGGTTTTGAGAAAAAAGGAGAAAAAACCCATTGTTTTTAAATATTGACGCATGCGTAATCTGATAATCACGAGATTGTTCTAAACCAGTTTAAAATGATTAATGACTTAAATTAATTAAGACAAATAATGGCTTAAAATAATAATGTTCTCACATGATAACATGAAATTTGTGATAATAGATTTCAATATTTTTATTTATTTATTGTTAATTGGTTTGGTTATAATTGCATCTCATTTAAAGGCTATTGCAGTTATTCTGCTTATACATATAATAATACAGCCATCCCAGCTAAATTTTATGAATTCTTATTGAAAATATTTTTCTTTGACCATTCATTTTTTTTATTGTTTCGCGAATGAGAACGAATATAAATTCATTTTGTTAGAAATCTCCTATGAATTATTACGCCATATTTCGTGAAATCTAATAATATAATATTGTTGAAGAACTAATTAAAGTATTTTTTTACAGTAAATAGAGAAATATTGTGGTTGTAAGTTGTAATGCTATAAAATTATTTTAAATGAAAAAAAATGCAGAATAGGTTGTACAATTTTTCGGAAGATTTCTTTCTTTACAACTCTTTTATAATGTTTGTAAAATGAAACTTTATAGTCACTTTCTTTTGCATGAATTATGGAAAAATGTAAAAAGTGTGTTTAGTATTATACTATTTCTTTATTTAGTTTATACTGTTTCCTTAATTTGGGAATTAGTATTACTAAATCAACTCATTTAATCAAATTTCTATTCATAAGATTAGGATCATTTGGGTGGAATTTTGAAAATAAACTAATATAATACTTCGGAACATTAATAATCGGAAATTGTAAATATACTAATTATTTTAATCTAAATAATCATATAAAGTATAAAATAGTGAAAATAAAGAAAAATATATTAATTAGAACACTACTAAAATTGCGTTTTTGGAAACTATTATCACAATTCTTTTTCATGAAACGCTTAAAAACACCCTTTATCGAAATACGTTGCTATACTATAATGCTTCTATGTATATTCAACAAAGACGATTCACAGATTGCTTTTACACAACAAAAGGGTTTAAAATATCCTTTGAATAAATGCCTCAATTTCTGTGGATTGTGCTGCATTATAATTCTTGTTAGTCCCTCCCCCCCAAAAAAAACAATGTCGACAAACGCAAACTATATAATCGCTATGTGACATTTTCAGTCTCATAATAAAAAGAAAAATTGTGAATCTTCCGATTTCGCTTGGACATTTATGAAAAAGGAGAAGTTTTTTTCTCTTCGTATAAAAGAAAAACTAAATGATAGCTAGTTGATTAAAGAAGCCTCATTTCTATCTGAAAAGTAATCTGCTATCATTTGTAAGATAAAGCAATTAAAACGCATGTTTAAAGAAATTTGGATCGGTTTTACTATTATCATTGAGAATATGATATTGTCACGTATATATTCTAGTGTTGAACTCAATGACGCACACAAGAAGCAGAGATTAACCATTTTATTAACTCAACTCAGAACTGAGAATACAGTGACTGACAAATCTTCTGCTTTTATTCAAGCAGAGGAAGTTCCAGAATACTCTTCTGGAGACAGTAAGAAAAGTCCAGAACACTTGTCTGGTAAACTAAAGAAATGTCCAGTATCTTCTGGAACATGAAATATAGGAAAACATAAAATCAAGGAGTTAATTATTTACATATACTATTAATCGCATTGTCTCTAGAGGGATTCGAACCCAGATATCTCGATCATGAGACCAGTGCCATGACCATTCGGTCATGGAAATTCGACTGTCTTTCTTCAATGCGGCAATATTGTCACAATATTTCAGTGAATGGCTACTTATTTCCTCATTTTATAGGCATCAAGTAACGAAATATCAATAATATTTTCATTTTATGAATATATTTAAATTCTTATATTTTATATTATATAAATACATTTGATAAATATAGTTAAATTCTTATATTCGAAATGTTTTTTTCCGGATTTCATAATTTCTCTGTTTTTTTTAATTCATCTACATTTAATCTATACTTATAATAAAGCTCAATGTGTGTGTGTGTGTGTGTGTTGGCGCTCTACAGGCCAGACCATTTAACCTACAGCTACCAAATTTGGCACGTGTATAACTTGGAGGCCGGGAGGGTGCACCTGGGGGATTATTTTTTCGAATTACTAATTAGAATTTTATTTATTTAAAAATTAAGCGAAATTTTGGCGTGTTTCTGCTATAACTTCCGAAAATATTACCGCACAAAAACGATTTTTACATCAAGTTAAAGATCAAAAATTTATCTTTTAAATGAAACCAATGTTTTAACCTTAGACTTAAATTTCTATTTTTAATGAATTTTTAAATAAATATTTTAACTATATTTTTCAGCAATTTTTTAGTACAAAATAAAAATAAAATTTAAGCTGCACGGGCACGTTTCGCATTCATGGGAAAAAATTAGCCTTTTTCAAAGTGTTGCCATCACATTGATTAAAGCACCAATTAAAAATAAATTAAATCTTTTTGGAAATGAAATCTGCAAAAATATAATTTTCAGCACGTGTCTGTAGGAAAGGAAACAAATATGAAATTTTATTTTTTCTAAAAAATAAATTCAAGAAAAAGTATTTTATGATCTTTTACACTCTCTATATTATTAATCCAATAAATCAGTTTTATATTAAGGCAAGTTTTGTTTAATATGAACAGGATATCCATTCAAATCAGGGCCACACAGCTAATTTGTAAATCTTTAGTAAGACACAGATCTGCTAAAATGGTCTAAATGGAAAATGATTATATTTTATGTAACCTGATTAAATAAATGCTCTAATAAATAACGAATTTTTGATTTTACATAACGCTTCTGTTGTGGAAATCACGATTAACAAAATGTTCTTGAAACACTAATATTTTAAATAAAAAGAGTTAATTTCCAATCAACTAAATCAATCACTTAAACTGACTGATTTATGAAAATTTGAATATCACTAATCCATAAAAAAAAGGATAATTTTAGATATTTCTTCGATCATTTCAAAGAAAATACGCCAATCAGCGCGCAGTTTTCTTAAGATTAATTGACCTAAGATTATGAAAATGTTGAGCTTTTCTAAATTTTTAGCATTGAAAACTTCATAAATAAGTCTCAGTTGATCTTGGAAAATAGAAACATTCAATTATTTATTTAAAATTTGGTGTGTACAGAATATTTCTCAGAATATGATACCTTACTGCATTAATAACATATGTTTACCTTACCTTTACTTTACTTACCATAATTTTTCTCTTGTATCTTTCTGTTATTTACACTACTGGTCCAAAGTATTGAAGGTTTGAGAAATTTCAATTTTTTTTTTTCATTAATAAGGCATCCAAAATTTATTTATATATATATATATATTTCGATATATAAAATCGCTCCGACTGTGAAGGATTTCATTTGGTTTGTGGCTCGGTCGAAGTGCATTCGCTGTGCATTTCTTTTCAATTTAAACTGATCATTTATTTTTAAAATGTGTGTATTTTAAAAATAAATTTATTTAAAAATTTTTGTATTTAAAAATGTATGTATTTAAAAAAATTGTGTATTTTTTAATTTTTTTTAATAAATATATAGGCCGGAACAAAATATTATTATTGATTTCATTTCAATCCTTTTGAAAGCAAAACTAATAACTGAATTATATGCTGAATATGAGAAATTTTTGTTTAATTATTGTTTGAGATATTACATAAATTATGAAAAATATTTTGTAGTTCACATAAGACTTAAATACCGAGCGATTCTGTTTGCAATACTCGTATTCAATAATAATAATAATAAATAAATAACAATAAAGATGATAAATAAAATAAAATGCTTGGTTTTATTAAAAATATCTTTATATTAATTGAAATTTCATCATTTCTACTTTAAATTAAAGTTGAAGTTTTACTAGAAATGGCAACAAATTAGCAAAATATATATAGTTAATTGAACGAAACGATCTAAACAACAGCATAAGTTTAGTATGACTGTCAAAATTTGAAGATTAAAAATGTTTTGTTTGAGAATCTATTAAGAGACCAGTTACTTAAAATATTTAATTGAAAAATGTAGCGAGCAGTAATACTGGTGAACCGGCTGGTCGCCAAAGGCGGCTAGTTTTATAATAAAACAGAAAATGATTTGGAATAAAAATCCAACGCAATACTATAAATTATTCCTAAAATAACATAGTCCTTAGCATTTGCATAATAACTATATATGCTTTTTCCCTTTAAATTTCTCATAATTTTGATTCAGAACAAAATGAAATACTTAATTTTAACATATTTCTCAATAATTATTTCATGGCATGTTTCAAAGAAAATATTTATGGATAATAAGTAACAATTTATTGTACAAACAAAAATGTATTCATTTCAAATAATGAAAATAATAAATTTCAAGTAAAATAAATTCCAAAGGTAAAGAGAATTTTCCGCTACTACTTTCTGTTCACTCCTGCTTTTCTTCTTTAACTTGATTCTTTCTATAATTGGTAGCAGAAGTCCGCAAGAAAGAAAAGTGAAATGGATTCTTGCCACTTGTAATCTTTCTCGTTTAATCACATTGGTTTGTTCATTCATGTTATTGATTGCCTTTTTGTTTTTGGCTCCCATTGATTGTTGCAGTTTATTTCATTATATTAGTTGACATTTAGTTTAGTAGAAATTGTGATATATGTTTACTTCATCATTGTGGAATTGGAATATGAAAGCCAAATAGATACCGTTCCTCTGAAATTAAATAAAAGATTTCGAAGTAATAAATTTATAATACATATTATATTAGATAATTAATTATTTTTTAAATATTTTTGTGGGAAACAAAGAATATAGAAGAAAAAAATATTGAATCTGATTATATATATTTATATCTCTCGCCTCATGCTTTGGTTTGAATACTCATGTTATTTATAGCATTGTTTGCTTTGTTTCCTTCAGTTATTAATTGAAATGATTTCATTGAATTCTTTCTTTATTTCATTTTTGCTATAATGGTTGCCATTTAATTGAGAAAAACTTTGTTTATATTTATATCAGCAGATTTAATCTGGATTCTGTATTTCTGAATGTTAATTGATTATTTAGATATTTAAAACTCGGAAAGAATACGAATGATAGTTCGAATGAAATTTGTTTTTTATAGAGTTTTTATTTATAGTAATTTTTCTCTTGTATCTTTCTGTTATTTACACTATTGGTCAAAAGTATTAAAAATTTGAGAAATTTCAAGTTTTTTTTCATTAATAAGGCATCCAAAAGTTATATATTATTTAAAGAGAAATTGTCTAGTATAAATGTGGTAGAGAAGTTATTGTGCCATCCATTGTGAAGTAATCGTCTGGTACGAATGTGTCATCCCGGTCGTTTTTTATAAAATTTTTCCGACTGTGAAAGATTTCATTCCGTTAGTGGCTCTGTCGAAGTGCATTCGCTGTGCATTGCTTTTCAATTTAAAATGATCATTTATTTTTAAAATGTGTTTATTAACTCGTGAGGAGTGCCAGGCTGTTTTTTAATGCATAAAGAAAACATGATTGCTCATCGATGAGACTGCAGCGAGTCGACTGTTTCACGCCTCCTAAAGAGATTCAAAGCCGAAAGAACCGTATATAAAAAGCCTAGAAGTGGCCTTCCGGAGTTGTCTTCTAAACATTCTGATGCTATATGGACACGATTATGCTGTAAAAATAGATTTGCAAGCTCTGCTACACTTCCAAGAGAATGGAATGAGTCATAGCCTGTCAGAATCAGCCCCAGAACATTTCTCAGGAGGCTCTGTGAAGCTGGTTAAAAGGCGCAAGTACCTAGAAAAACCCAAGTGCTGACAAAAACAATGTGGAAGAAATAATTGGAGTGGGTTAAGGTACACAGAAATTAGCGATATTCAGCGACGAAAGTTGCTTTTCTTTAATATTGACAAGTCTGGTCAGGTTTGTCATAAAGCAAAGGAGATCATGAAATCAGAATACCTGGTTTGCGCATCAAAACACCCAGAAAACATAATGGTAGAGGATACATATCATATCAATCAACTGGATGGCTCAATTTTGTACAGGGAACCATTAATGGTGACAAGTATGTTGGTGTACTGAAGAATCAATTGCTTCGTAGTGCACGTAAGATGATTCTAAGGAAGAAATATATATTTCAGCAAGATCTAGCATCCAGCCAAACATCGAAAAAAGTAAGACAAACATTATAATTAATTTTTATTTTCATTTCATTTCAGTTCTGACCTCTATATTCGTTATTTTTGGTTAAGTCTGTGGTTGCAAAACATAGTATTAATATTTTCGCATAGCTAAGAAACTTGTCAGATTTAAACTCCATTGAGAATTTATGGAGTTTAATGCGAAAGAAAATAACAGAGAATCTTCCCAGAACAAAACGAGAACTTCAGGAAATAATAATTAAAGTTTGGCACCTTGAAATATTGAAAGAAGTGTTGCAAAACCTTGTGGAGTCCATGACTAACAGAAAGACTGCTGTATTCGAAGCCAGAGGCGGTGCAACCAAATATTAAATACTTTTCAGTTAACTTGAACTCTTTAATTATCTTTTCTGATCAAAAGAACTTAAATTAATTTCTTTACTTCATTTTATTCCGGGGAACAGAAATGGATTCCGATACTGATAACCTGTACATTTTGTTTGTATTTTATACTTTTGGACATTAAATTTTTTTTCAATAATTTAATTGTATCTTGTCTTTAGACTTATTTAGCATATTGACATAAAAAATATCATTTCAAATGAAACAAATGAGGGGGGGGG
>JAPMOR010019222.1:0-44579 GCA_026543865.1 Argiope aurantia | reverse complement strand
GATAAAAATTTGTGATTCTTGAAAATAGAATTATTATACTATGTCAGCAAAAATTTAAAGTTAAAAATCATAGCAATATTTAAATAATATTTTCATATTAATGTACAATAGTCCTTATAAATTATATTGCCGATAAATGATATTTATCTGCAATAAAGTATTTTAAATGATTTTTTTTTGTATAGTATGGCAAAAATATATGAAAATTATTTATTGCTCGCTATATTTGAAAGATAATTCAATTAGAGCAATGTGTTTCCATTTGTAAATATGTCCTTTTTAAAAATTTGTAAACTGCATTCTCTTAGTTGGTCATATACATATTTTTTTGCATATTCATTCAATGTTTCACCATCAAACTTTGTGTTTTCATCTTTTAAATAATTTTGTAAAATGAGAATTTTCCAACTATAAAATTTTAGACAAATCGTTACAAAATAATTAATGATATAACAGAAAATAAATTTAGAGGCTGTTTCAGTACTTGCAAGAACGACAAACAAGAAATGAAACTTTCCTTTGATAAAGTTTCCATTTCAGCCATAAGTGCTTCGCTCAAAAATTTGAAAATAATCATTTTTTTAAAAAACATTTACCGTTGATGGAGGTGAAAAAGTGGTTAAAAAAGAATTCGAAAAGCATGTTTTTATCTGTATATTTATTACATAAATAAAGAAGTAATAATAAAATGGTATTTATCTAATTATATTGTTCACAATTTCAACATTTTTATCAATAAAAAATTAAAATGACCTAATTTAGGGGGAATAAAAAACAGATGTTATTTCATGAAACATTTTTTTAGCAAATTAAATATGAATAACATAATGCTTTTTGATTTGCATATTCATGTTTTTCCAAAATAATTATTTCAATCATATTTTTTTTTACGTTTATTTTGCTTTTATCGTAAAAAGTGTTAAATACGAACAATTAGCTTAACAATACGTTTTTAATCGTTTGCTTTATTTAAGGAAAATACTTATCGAAGTAATATTGTATAATTTACAAATAAAAATTGCTTCTGTGCTTTACTCGATAATGTTTTATTCCTACATACCTTTAAAACTTTATGCATTTTTTTATTCTGTATAGAACTCAAGAATCAAAACAAATATATATATATGTATATATATATATATATATATATATGTATATAAGATAGTTTTTTTTGATATTCAAAAAAGTTTGTTTATTTTATTTATTCAATTTCATTTATTTCAGAATTCATCGAAAGATGCATATTTTTCTGATAAAAAGATACTAGCTATGGAAAAAATGCTAAATTCACTAATCTTAAATCAAACTAGCCTGCAGTCAGCTTGTCAGCTAGTAAGCTGGTTTTTTCTAATAATATTGGTTGTTTAATTTATATTGAAACCATTATTCATAATCTTTTATTTATGATTTCCCCAACAATGCTTTTTAAGCATCAAATTGTGAAAATTTTAATATTACGTTATTTTAATTGTCTTGAACTTGTTTTGTTAATATCCTATACGAATCTTCGTAATAGAGAGCAGTAACAAGGCATCATAATTCTATAAACGTTTAAAAATCTATGCAATCTATTTGAATTTGCATAATGTTCTCTACCTGCAATAATAGATTTTTACTTTCTGTTTTTCTCGTATAGAATACGCAGAGAGTAAGAAAAATTATATATTTTTTCTGAGACTTTTACAACAGAAGAAAACACACATGATAACGTATTTAATGAGTAAAAAAATGAATTTGATTGTAATAATAAGACTTTCTGTTGAAAATAATGTAGAATTATTTTTAAATAGTTTGAAATATAGAAACAGAGTGCACAATTTAATTATTATTAAAACATCCTTCAAGATGTTAAAATGGCTAAAAATCAAATTTTTGAAATACTATTTTTATAACTTTTATCCGATGAAACGTCAAATGATCAAAATAATATTTAATTAATTAAAATTAAAAAATCTATCCGAGATGCACATTTTCTGTTCTCGAAATTATATATATACTAAATGTGATAGATCTATACTAAATGGCTTATGCTGTACAGCACCAGCCCATGCAGACACGCACTCACCTTCATTAGTAATCATTAGTAATGGAGATGATATTTAATGTGTACATAAATAATATTCACTATAAATATAATTCATATGGTTATAATGTTTGCTTCATTTTCCAATACATTGCTTAAATACCTTGTCATATATTATTTTTTTTCAGTTCTTAGCTCGTGCAGTATGATTTATCTTAAATTAGCCGAAGTTATAAAAAGTTTATATAACTTAGGTTTTAAAAAGAGAGAAACCAGTGTGAGGAATCTGCGCATCCATAATGCCACTATATCTCTAAAATTTAATATATGCAACTTATATTTGAAAAAACCGATGCATTTTTACTGAAACAGAGTATCACGTGATAGACGTACTACAAAATGCTATCCATTATTACATTATGCACTAGTGTGCAGTTGTGTTAGTTGATAAAAGAATAATGTTACAAATTGGTTATTTTATTACTTTGTGTATTAAGGATCCTGATAATGAAAATAGTTTTACAAGTATAGTAAGGCTGCTGAACTGCTGGACAGCTGGGCTGTTGTACAGTTGCCAAATCAACGGCTCCAGCCTTGACAACAAACTTAGGAATCATGTGGTGACAAACTTGGTGAAAAAAATTAAGAGTCCCGAATATTTGAGAATCTTGATGATAGCTTCAATAGGTCTTCAGCTCCTACGTTTATTCTAGAACATTTTTGATGCCATGTCGCTGGACCTATAGAAAGCGGATTTGCACAAAAGATATTCAGTCAGTAGTGAGCATTCAATTGATGGATGTACTGAAGTGAGTAGTTCAGAGTGATATCACTTTTGAATATTGATCTTCAGTGAGCTCTCGCTTTTTATTTCCGTGATTGTTTAATAGAAATTAGCTGTTTCTATGCCGTTTTCTCCCCAAATGTTGTATTTATATGTACTTTAGCTGCAATTAATTCGAATTTTCTAGCAGAATAATATTTCTTTAGCAATTATAGAGCTTTTTGGACACTTCACCGTACAACAGGAAGAATTTTGTATTTTTTTAAGATTATGTTGGTAGCGGAAATGTTATATTTGTTTGCTGCCTGTTTCTTCGATATTTTGGAAAATATGTTCTTAGCATCATATTGAGCACAATTTCATGATGGTTATGCACATTAAATTGTTTGCATAATTTGATTAGCATTATTAAGGCAAATTTATTTATTCGATTTTATTTTATTAAATACAAGGGGCTCTGCTTTCTATTTGCCTTCGCTCGCCAAACCCGATGTTGTTCTCGAATCATGCATGGCCTGAGATGAATGGATTAATGATCCTCCAGACAACCAAATTAAATCATAAAAAATAGTTTTAAAAATATCATGAACTGAAAAGCCCAATTTCAAATAAAAAAGAAGTATTTTATAATTAGTTAAAGATCAGAAAAAATTCCGATCGTAATTTTAACCTTTTTGACACGAATGTAGAATTACGATATGAAATTTAAGAATTTTAAGAAATTAAATAAAAACTTCCTTTTGAAACCGTTAAATTTTGCTTCGCATCTTTTTATTAATCTAATATCTTTAAATGCGCCATTAAAGAAAACAATGCAGAATTAGCACGTGTATTGCTTTGGTATTCAGTAGATTTCTAACCGAGAGACGAAAAATGTCCGTTACGCAAAATGGATAAATAAACGAGAAGCAATTCATTAGTATTGCAACAAATGGTATGTTTAAAAAGAATTAAGAAATAATACTGCTTTAAATACATTTGCTGTTACTTTGGTGCTAATTAAAGCTTTACTTTTTCTATTTTTTCACCATTTAATAATCAAGTTCAATATAAAACTTGCTATGATATAATAAAGCTTTTCATTAAATATTTCGAAAGCTATTGTCAAAACAAACCTGAAATGTCATGTGTCAGGTGACTCTCTATCTACCAATCACAAAGAGAATAAAACGGAATATTTACATAAAGAATTATATAATAGATTGATTTATAACTTCTTTAAATAAAATAAAAGCTACCGCTTTGAAGCAGTTATTTTTAATGAACTCTTCAATATGTTATTGAAAATCTGCTCGCAAAAAAACATTGGAAAAATTTCCTTTTCGATCCTAACTGTATTAAATTTAATCAAGAAACATCATGTTCTTCGTAATCTCAGCGGAATTAAAATTCGTTCTCTTATGACTAAAAAATTAAAAGAAGACCGAAACAATTAATGTCTCCTAATTTTAAATTAAAGGAGGCTTCGAGTGGGCTTTACAAATTTTCATGTTTAATTAATTTTACTAAAGGAAGGCAACTTGAAATTTTTTTAATCGATTTCAGAAGGGAATTTTCCCAAGGTAATATCAGACATCATTTTTAATAAAGAAGTCAGTTTAAGTTAGTTCAGAGTGTTTAGTGCTAGGGTTTGATTAGTTTATATTCAATTTATATGAATAATGTATCATGTAATCATAAATCGTGTTATTTAGTTAATTGTCTATATGTAAATTGTCATTGATTTTTTGACGCTGTAACATTATGTACTAATTACAAATCACAACATTTTGAGAATTTTATATTTTTCCAGTTCTCTGTCAATAATCTTCAAAGGCACATTATCGCAATTAACTAATCCTATGCATGGTTTTATTAGATATCTTTATTGGCATTGTATACTCCAATGATCTTATGCTTAAACACCCTTGAAAACTCCTGACATTTTGTTTCCATTTGCTATTCCTAAATATTTCACATTTTGTAAATTAAGATATTTCTCAGTTTTGATTTAAGATTGGTATTTTCTAAATTCCTGTATTTTTGTTGATATAAATTGTCTTTAAAAAGTGCTGCGAAATATTTGAAATTATGGGATGATATTCTTCTTAAAGTTTCTTCTTTTTATTCCCTTTTTTTATGTATTGCATTGTTATGTGTTTATATACTTGTATGCTGGTGATACGATACAATCCATCATAAATATTCTGCCCATTCTAATGCAGTATAGGTATCTAAATGTTTTGATATTCAGAATCTAAAACACTCGCATGAGCATGGTTTGTCTTCACATTGCCAATATGGTGTTAACAGCACCATTTTTTTTTAAAGTTCTGTTAACGTAAAGAATTTATCAAAGGTTGCACTAACGAGTCGTTTTTGCTAAGCGAAGGTATAAGTCTCCAGATTTCATTAGTACAAGATAACAAATTATAGAAATTCTGCATGTTTAAAATTATTTATCTTATCCTTCATTTCATTGAGATTTATAAATAAAAATTATTCAAATTTTATTCATTTGAATAATGGTTGATCTGTCCAGATCATGTTGCCATCAAAGAACACATAATTTTATTATGAGCGTATTTGACTTATTTGTTGATTCTTAAAAGAAATTACATCCAGTGACGCCATTTGGCTTCACACAGAAGAAAAAGTTAATGTCCGAAAGTGGAATAATGGAAATTAATTTTTTTGAGGATTGCATTATTTTCGTTGTATATTCTGCATACGACAAAAATAAATTAGCTCCAATCAAACATTTCTCCAAAAATAAATCAATAGATATAAAAAGTAAATGACTCAGAGGAAATAACTAAGATCAAATTGTTTGAGGATTGCATCATTTTTTCATTGCATGTTCTGTATAGGACAAAAAAAAAAAAAAACCCTTTAATCAATCGTTTTTCCAAACTGAGAATTTACGTTTTTACCAATGGATAGGAAGATGAACAATTTATTCCTTATCAATAAATAAATAAATATATTTTCCCCAAACAATCAAATATTTATTTCAATTTCCCATAGTTAATTTATTAGTTCCAACTAACGAATATTTGTTTAAAAGATTATAAATTGAAGAAGTTTAGAATTAAGTGTCTAATCTTTTGAGCTCTAACTTTTTTTTTCCAAAAAAAAGGAATTTTCTTTTAATCAACAGTTTTTATGTCTTGTTTTCCTTATGTGTCGCATTTTTTTAAATGTTGCCCTATTGCATTTAAGATATATGATATTCATCTTCCATACTAAAGAGATTTTATGGATATCAATATTATGATTCTAATTTTTTAGAATTGCATCGTGACACTACTCAAAACTTTTTTTTTCTCCTTCTCCCATTTTAAAACTAACTTAAAGAATTTTTTGTAGCCTCAAGAAAATTACTTACATTCATTTTCCAGCTGGTAGCGGTCATAAAAATATTTTTATGTGATGTATTTTTCAATTATGAGAAAAAAGTTACATATTTCCGTTTTATTTTATGACATGGTTTATTTTATCATATGGTTTCAAATTATTCATCAGAATGTATAGTATATACTTTTAATGATGAAATAACAAAAAAATAGCAAAGCTATTGGAAAAGAAAGGAAAACAATATATACATTTTAAACAACTAATCGAAAAATTATAAACATGGGTACCATGGGTATAAACAGCCACTTTTTTCTCCTATTTTATCAATCTATTAATTTAAGTTAATGTTTTCTACAATACATGAATAATTAAGAGTTTCTATAGAAATGTTTTATTATATTTTCATTCCATATTCTCTAAATCGTCTAATATTGTTTCATTTTAAAAAATATGGCGCAATATGGTTTTTATATATTTTTAGACCCAGTATTTATTGCTTGCAGATAATAAGTTTCAATAATTTGAAAAAAAAACTGCTACAAAGTAATTATAATTTTTAAAAAGATATAAATTTGTAAAATTGCAGAAAATCCAATACATAATTTCAATTAGTTCCTCATAAAAATAAGAAATAGAGATGAATAAATTATAAGCCCATATACAAAATTATTTACAGTAGAAATGCATTTGTATAGCGATATATCGTTTGTATGATTTAAAATTTACTTTGTTTAACTCATAAAATGGTATTCTGGTTCATTGAATTTTCTGATCTATAAATATACCTATTTTCAAACAGAAGTAGACTAAAATTTACAGATTCATAGCGATGCATGACATATCTATCTACAACAAATATTAGCCCGATTTCTATTTTCAGTCTAAAAAAAATGTGACTTTTTTGTAAAGGTTAATTTTTAAAAAAAATATGTCATCGACGAGTTGTTAGTTTGACGTTATTAATCGAGGAGATAATGTTTTTTAGTTAGATTGTTGGCAAGTTTATAGATTTATTTTTATATTTTGTTTATAGAATGCTCTATTCATATTAAGCATAAATTTTGAATGAAATGAATACTAATTTTATGGATATATTTTTGAAATTGTTTAAAAGATAGTGAGATTAGAATGATTTTAGTTTTAATAAAGTCATTTTACAATCCAAAATGTTTTTGAAAATCCAAAATTTGAAAAGCATAAAAATAATTAATACCTAAATACTGAAGCCAATGTAAAGTATCTTTGAACATCAAAATCGGTGGTAGTAGTTAGATATTATCAATTACCAATCTCGTTACCTTGATAACCAAATTCCGGAACAGCGCGGAATAACTATTTTCATAAAATTCCTTATTGTTACTTTTTCTGCTAAACAAATAAGGAAGTGAAAAAATTATAAAAGTATATTGCTTACTAATATCATTAAAGCAAAATAATTAATTTCGTAAATGAAGGCATTCTATTGGCATTTTCATTATCATGAAATAAGATATATTATGATGAATAGTAATATTCATTTAATTTAAAATAACATTATTCATTTAACTTGAAAGAATATTTTAAGAATAAGTTACTCATCATTTTTTCCTATCGGCCAAAAGAAAAAATAAATATGAAATTATGTTACATGTAAAATGTATGATATATGGTAATATAATTTTGAGGAAGAAAATGAAATAATATAAGTATAATAAAAAAATGTAGAATTTTTAAAATTATTTACATGAAGGCCCATTTTATTTATTTATAAAGTAATAATCAATTTTGAAAATTTTATCCTAAAAGTTTTATTTCTTCCTTGAAACGTAACGTCGAACTAAGTACTGGAAGGTTGCATACTCATCAACCGATTCCCTAAAAGATATATTTCACAAATATATCTTGTCCATTTGAGAGTATAGTGATCAGCTTATGGGTCATAATATTCCAGGAACGAAATCTATTCCAACTAAAACATAGTCTTATAAGCAAACTGGTACATAAATATAAGAGCCTAATGACGTATAATTAGTTTTGTGTAGAAATTCTAGGTAGGAATGCCCATTCAAATCTCATCCTCGTCTTCAGACAAAGGTTCAAAGTTACGAGGAAACCGCCCAAACTAGTCTTCGCGCTGTTGCTGAAGGAAAAATAAATGTAATTGCTATGCACATCAAATGGCATCTTTCTAACAGGATATGAAAGTACAGTAAGTAGTTGACAATTCAGGTGTTATTTTAGTTATCTGATAGTGATTAAATTACAAATTAATCCCTAAATAGCAATAGTGTTATATGAAATGTGTATTAATTCAAACTAAACTAAAATACGACAAAATGGCGAACCAAACGAATGACTAAAAAATTTGAAATAATATTTCTATAACCTACAACCATGCCATGAAAATAGATTTCCGGAATTCCATTCCATGACACAATTCTAAAACGTGTTTATACGTGACTATTAATGGCTGAAAAATTTGAAACCATATTTTCATACCTTATAATCATATCATGAAACTAGATTTCCAAAACTCCATTCCATTTCACAATTCTAAAAGGCATTATTTATACATGATTCCTAATGGCTGAAAAGTTTGAAGTCATATTTCCGTACCCTATATCTATACCTTGAAAATAATGTTTCAAAGCTCCATTCAATTACACACTTCTAAAATGCATTTATACAAGATTGCTAATGGTTAAAAAATTTGAAACCATATTTCCATATCCTACAACAATGCCATGAAAATAGATTTCCAAAACTCCATTTAATTGCACAATTCTAAAGGCTTCTATACATTTCTAATGGGTGAACAATTTAAAATTATATTTCTATACCCTTCAAACACACGATTAAAATAGATTTCCAAAACTCCATTCCATTACACAACTCTAAAAAAGCGTTTCTACATGATTTTCTAAAGTCTGAAAAATTTGAAACCATATTTCCATACCCTATATCCATACCATGAAAATAGATTTCCAAAATACCATTCCATTACATAATTTTAAAAGACCTTTATACGGAATTGCTAATGGCTGAAAAATTTGAAACCATACTTCCATATTACTATAACTCTACCATGAAAATAGATTTCCAAAACACCATTAGATTGCACAATTCTAAAAATCTTTACCCATGATTGCTAATTTCTGGAAACATTTGAAACCATATTTTCATACAATATAACCATACGATGCAAAGAATAAACTTTATAGAGCGACTTTTAAAAACGATTTAAAAAAACGCCATACCATTCCACAATTCTAGAAAGAGTTTATACTTGATTGCTAATTATTGAAAAATTTGAATTTTTCCGAACCCTATATTCATACTTTGAAAATAAATTTCCAAAACTCCAATCCATTATAGAATCTAAAAGGTATTTATACATGATTGTTAATGACTTAGTGTAGGGATGAAGACATCCACTAAACAAACTGGGGCTTTAATTAATTAGAATCTCCCCCACCCCTTCCGGATAAGAAAAATCCATTTCCTTCGGCTTCAAAACCTTTTCTTCCGATACTGGATTCCGTTCCTGTTAGGCTTTTAAGCCAAATTGAAACACTCTCTCTTCAACTTCAAGGATGCTCTGTCAGAATTAGATGAAAAGAAAAGAAACTTTCAACATCAATTCTTGTTAAAGAAAGTAAGTGATTCCCTTCAAATGGTTGTATTGATTTTGTGAGCTGTAAATTATTTCCTGGCCTTGCTTTTAATTTTCGATAGTATATATATTTTTAATTATTTAATTTTTAATGTATTTTTCGAGTTTTGGCATCTCAACTTTATTAAAAGGATTCAACGAAAGGACTTTAAAAATGTTTTTATCGATAAAGACGTGATTGTCGAAGTTGACTGCGTCACTCTTAATTTTTTTTCTCCTTACCTGGTCTTTAAAAAGAGATTCAATATAGACGACACAAAACAATTTATATCGAGTTATTTAGTTATCATTTGGTTATTAAAAATCCATTAAAATTTCTAGATTAAAAATTAATTTATTTTTATTTTAAAATTACCTTGGGATATTTGGCATTTTAATTCAAGTAAAATAATTGGCAATACTGGATAATATGATTTTATCTAAATTTAGAAATTATGTATGCTTCAGAATAACGAAAGTTTGTTTATTTTGAAGATAATTATCTCTATCTCTCTAATTTAAAGCTCTTGGTGCTATTCTGCAACTACGTGCTATTATTGTATTTCTGATGAAATTCGATTAATACTTCTTGCAAACTGGTATATTTTAATATTTATATTTTATTGTTTCCCAAATTGAATGGATTTAGGTTCATTTTGTTTGACTTTCAAATGAGCAATTAAGTTATGTTTCCCAATATTTAAAAATGCAGGGCTATTTCAAAGATTCATTCATTTTCAAAACAATTCATTCTCAAAAGTGCAATAAATACGAGATACATATGGAAATAATGCATTAATGAAGGATGTTGAAGCTGCTCTTCTACTACCAATTATTTCAATATTTCTAATGTAATATAAAAAACAAATTTTGAAAATTGATATTCTTTAGCATTTATATAATTGCGAAAAAATATCCGAAACTGAAAGTCCGATTTAGTGAATATACAGTGAACAGTGTCAACAGGTTCAATAAAGGACGATGGCATATTATTATCACTAAAACTTAATAGAAAAATACATCCGAGCATAACTCATTAAACAGCAGCACGTATGCAAATCGGTAGCAAACAACTTAACAATACATAACTCTCAGAAAGTATGCACATCATAGAATCTTCCCGCTGCTACTCTCTTTTGAATCATCTGTTACTCTGAATTCACTACTCAGTTCAGCATAATTCAACTGCCAACTCCTATTTAACCAACACAATAATGATTACCAGTTTTGTCCTTTGGAGTTAATAATTTCTGAGAACGCACAACGAATGTTCTAGAAAGATCTTCACAACTTGCGTCTTAAAGAAGATACCGCGAAGAATGCTATTTCTGTGAACTTCGAAGTGGTGTTTTTTGCTAAAATGCCAAATTACCGCCAAGTTTATTGCCAATGTAGGAGGTCGTTGTCCGGGCATCCGTTCAGCATTCATCTTAAGACTATCCTCCCTACCAGGATACCTACTACACTGGTAAATAATATTACAAATTCATATCAATATCCTTCATTTCAAGAATCAAATGAATTTAGGTTTTCTCCCACATTCGTATGAGAAATTAAGGTAGATTTTTAAAACTCTGATGCTACAGAAATACTTTAAAACAATAATTTGTTTTCGAAATTCTACATATTTAAACGCACTGCAAGTACAACTATGAGTAATTTATGAAAATAAAATCAAATTCATCAAGATTTTGCAACCTCTACTAATATTCTGTGCACTACCTCTGGATTGTATAACACATGTCTATGCTGTAGCCCAATTAGTTCACACATTTCTAGCGTAATCATGCTTGTTTTCAACACTGAAGCATTAATCTGTCTTACTATTTTTGGTAGTTGCGATACATAAATTAATATGCTTCTAAAAGAACAAATAACTAAGCGTTAAAAATGGTGACATGGGAAGTAGTCCAAGAAACAAAGAGTAATCACCACCAGAGGAACAGGGATGCAAAAGTTTATCATTCAGATATCGCCGAAAATTGAAAATTGAAGTTTTCAAATGGGAAGGGGTGACCCGTCTGTTTCAAAGACAATATGTCTGGAGTCATGGAATGGTTACGGCAGCGTTTCTCAACATTTCGGTATTCGTGGCCCAGTTTTCAATCATAGTTTTCACCATTCCCCCCCCCTCCCTTACAATAAAATGTATGCAACAATAATATATATTGAGTATTTTGGATTCTGTTTTTAAATTATTTTTATCTAACTGCCAAAACAACGTAAAAGTGAACCACGTTGGCGAGAAACTCCATCTTAAATTTTGGACAAGCGTGAACATATGAAGTGAATGAAAGAGGAGAAATTTTAAATATTATATTTGAAATGAAAGCCAGACAGGGAGATAACGTTAAAAGAATATGAAAGTAGAAAAATTCGTCAATGAAAGTTAACCTAGACGGGGTGAGCTAAATTTTGAAACGGGGAATACATTTTAAAGAATAATAAAAGAAAAAAAACAGAAGCATGACAAACAAAAGTGAAAAAATGGGAATGTTTGTGCAAGGGAATCCACACGACAGAGGTCTTCTCGAGCATGCGCAGAGTAAATGTTTTCTCACAAGAAGAAGGAAAATATTCGATACGCAAGTTTCAATTCCAGCCAGTCTCATTCGAGTCGATCCTTTTATCGCTATCGAATCAATTGTGAATTTGTATGTTATATATTTTTTCGTGTTAATTGCAATTCATCATATAAAATATTCTCCGCAGCAGATTCATGTAGACTCATGAATAAATTTTTAACCGGAAATAAGCAAGCATTAGACGATAGTCAAGCATCAACAAGTACACAGACGAGCATGGTTCCGAAAATAAAATCAAGGAAATATTCTCAAGAATACTTAAATTTTGGGATCACCTGTACTTAAGTAAATGAAGAAGAAAGGACCCTGTGTATCATTTGCTCAAAATTGTTGGCCGCAGACAGCATGAAACATAATAAACTTAAACAACATTCGGAAAAACTTCATAGTGAGTACGTCAACAAACACAGAGAATTCTCCGAATTAAAATTAAAATCACATAACAAGCAAAAATCAATTTTTAAAGAAACTTTGTCTGTGAATAAAAAAAGCTTCAATCGCATCTTGCAAAGTTTCATATAAAATAGCCAGATGTAAAACACCTCACACCATTGGTGAAGAGCTTATTTTGCCAGCAGCAATTGAGATTGTAGAAGCTATGTTTGGAGATAATTTTTCAAAACAATTGCAGTCCATCTGCAAAATAATTGCAGTCCTCTTTCAAATTATACTTTTGCTCGTCGAATTGGCAATATAGCTGAAGATGTAGAGTGTCAGCTTTTCTTGAAGTTGCGTGACAAATTGTTTTCAACACAGCTTGACAAAGCAACAAATAGTAATATAGATGCTCATTTAATTGCCTATGTTAGAATTTGTGATAATATGTCAGTAGTAGAACTACTTTTCTGCAAACCAATAGAACTCAAAACATCAGCACTCACATTATTTGCTATTTTAAATGATTTTATGAACGAGGCAAACATGGAATGGAAAAATTGCGTCGGAATATGCACCGATGGTGCTCGTTCAATGTCCGAAAGATTCCAAGATATACAAGGACTTTAACAACAAAAATCGCCTCAGTGCACACATTGCATGATCCACAGAGAAACTTTGGCTTCAAAAGAAATGAGTCCTGGTTTGAATATTGTGTTAACTACAGTTGTAACCGTAGTAAATTATATAAAAATGAGACCCCTAAATTCGAGAATCTTTTCCGCAATTTGTGAAGACATGGTTTCAGTACATTCAGTGTTACTATTTTATTGCGAGTGAAGATTGTCATCACGTGGGAAATTTTTGCAACGTGTTTATGAATTGAGAGAAGAAATCGCCATTTCCTAGAAGAAGAAAACAGACAGGAGGTCGAGAATTTTCGCGATAGTTTATTTGTGATGAAATTGAGGTATTTGGTCGATATTTTCGAGAACTGAGATTGGCTATTTCTAATATTAAGCCTTCGAAAAACTTTGCTCAGCAAGACAGGCCCAAGGAAGTCACTACTAATTATTAAATTTGTTTTTAATTTAATATGTTTTTATTAAGTTGTTTTACTTCAATAAGTTATTAAATATGTCGAAATGTATTTTGTTTTCTGTGTGTATGTGAGCTTTCCTTTTAGTCAGTTAATCAATTTTTTTTAAATAATATTTTCTATTGGATATTCTCGCGCCCCCTTCTAGTGTGCTCGCGCCCCCCTAGGGGGGCACGCCCAACAGGTTGAGAATCGCTGGGTTACGGAATAACAACAACAAGTTCAGATAATTTACAACAGTGACGATTTTCTCTTGTATATCATCATTAAATTGTGGATTTTTGTATTTATAAGCGATATTATTGACTCTATTACTGTAGACCAATAAGGCAGAGAATCCAAGTCTTATTTATATGTATTAAACAAGGACACGTAAATATTTTAAGTCTAACGGATATAATTTAATTCATACTTTTGAATTATCTTTCTGATTTCTGAAAGTTCTTATTCTATATGTTGATTACACTAAACTGGTTGAAACCAAAGAAGAACAGAAGCAAGAATGATATAAGGTACAAATTAATTCCAAAATGATAAACTCCAGCATTTTGATGAAGATGTACATCATTGCTAAAAATTATTTAGAATTTTGATTCCGATTGAGAATGGAATATTAAAAAAGTTGTCACAAAGTTAATTTGAATTTGAAATCATTCTTGCAGTAAAGTGTTCGCAACACTATTAAAAAACATTTAACAAGTAATAGTAAAAGGTAACTAAAAATGGAATGTTACACGATAGAACAGTTAACGCTAGATTTGAATTAAATAAAACACACATTTTTTTCTTTAAATTGTTATATTTTTATTGAATCATAAAGTATACAGGATAGGGCTAGGTATGGAATAACACTTAGAGCAAATGATCTCGACGGCTTTGTTGCACATACGCAGATTTTTGAAGAATTTTTCTATGACCAATTTGCATAAATGTGGCTGAATTTCGTTCTTTCAGTGTCGAATTTTCTCCTTCAATGCACTTGTTCTTGGCGGGCTTTATGGCATAGTCTATTGGCTTCCAATAATCCCATAAAATAAACCCAATGGTGTTAAATCACACAATCTAGGAAGGCCAATTCTCCAATTTTCAATCTGTCGCCACCGGACTTTTATTACTTTTGAAATATTGTTCACCAATGGAAACACGTTGTTCTATCGTGCAACGCGCCATTTTTACTAACGTTAACCCTTTAAAAGGCCATTTTTTTCTAGTCATAGTATGTTAAAATGTTTTTAGAATTGAGATTAGTTTAAGAAAAGTGATTCATTTAGATTATTAGATAAATTTAATGTGATTCATTAATAATTTAGTGACAAATCAAGACACATCATTTTGTGTGAGATTAGGAACTAAACCATCTAAGTTTCTGTCATATTGAAAAATTTGTCTGAACGTACGCTAACCAACATAACTTCATAAAAAAATATTGATGAGTTTAGTGGCAAGTATACTTTCCATGGTCCCAGATAGGGTTAAACTACCAGCTGTCAAATGTTTTTTATAGGGTTGCTAACATTTTATTTCACGAATGGGGGAAAATTGAAATCTTGAGTAAGTTTTGGAATATCCTTTATTTAGATGCATTTCTAAATGAATATTTTCTAGTGAGTTTCGATTATTGTATCTTTGGTTAATAAATTGCAGTTCTTTACAGAAATAAAACTGTCTTCATTCCAAGTAATGAAAATAGTAAAACCCAAATTACAATGATTCTTAAGAGCACTAAATGAAAGAAGAAAGAAACTTTCCTCTAATACTTTCTGTTCCTCCCTGCCTTCTCTCTTTAGCTTGATTTATTCCATCACAGGAAGCAGATGTCTACAAGAAAGAAAATTGGAATAGATTATGGTCACTTATAATCTTTCTCCTCTACCCCCATTGTTCTATTCATTCAGGATATTGATTAGCGTTTTATTTAAGTCTTTCAGTGGAATTCTGCATCCTCCCCCCCCCATTATACTGGTTGGTATATAGTAGAGTAGAAACTACAGCATTTGTTTTCTTTACATTGTGCATCTGTAATATGCAAGTCAAATGGAGTCTGCAGACATTGTTTTCTACAGATAATTTAATGAGAGTTTATGAAGTAATTGATTTATAATGCTTATTATATTTTATTTATAATTTCTTTAAAAATATATTATAAAGGGAAAGGAGATATATAAAGAGGGTAATATTTAATACAATATATATTCAAAATATTTTTCGTCGGAAACTTTATATTATTAACTCAGAATATTGTTATTTATTAAATGTCTCTTTTTTACCAATCTTAATTATTTTCAACCTAGACAATTACCATTTAGTTGAGGAAAATCTTCATTCTTACTTATTTTAAAAGGTGCAATTTGGATTATACAATCTTTATATATAGGTTTTGAATATGAAACTACGGAAATCAAAGTCAAAGAATTGTTAAGAATTCCAGAAATGCGTTCATTCTTCTGTGTCTCATCCTTTAGGAAGGTGGAATTGTCGAAAAGGAGAATCTCGGGATACTGAAACGAAGAGTAAGTTAATATAGTAGAGAACTGAATAAATATTTAAATAATATTTATAGTAATTTATCTGCGATAAGGAATATTAAATGAATTTGGTACTAGTAATATGATTACAAACTTTCCTTCTCTAATATTGACCAAATAATTCATTTCTATACCGTTGTAATATACCAAACTTCTAGATGTATTCATATCTTAACTATTTAAATAATTACAGTTTATACTGTTATAGTTTAAGAAATGTTCGCTTAAAAAAAAGGTTTTTATGTTTCAATACTATTCCTTGGTTTTGCTAATAACGTTTGTGAAATTTTTCAGACTTTTGAAATAAAATAATTCATTCTTTATCATCTAAAGCTGACAGAATCTTATCACATTCAATATCATTATTTTAGTTAAATTCAGTATTGCACGAGACCCAACATTCAATAATCACAAAAGAAACCTCACACATTCGATATTTTTCTTAAAATAATTAACGGATGATTGTCCTCTCTTACCGTTATCCATTAATAAAAATATTTTTGATATTTCCTAAAATTGAGATATTATATTTCGTCGTTGAAGTCAAAGTATTTATTAGACATATAGTGAAACTTTGATAATGGGCAGAAAATTTAATTCATATTAAGGTCATAAAAATAAGAAAATCTGACAGTCAGACCTTAGAAATACTCACTTGAAAAGTATCGTATCCATAAGTGTTTTATGTTCATAAACAATCCTCAATATTTTATGCAATTCTAATTGTTACTGAATGCTAGATTTTAATCTTATTTCTTTTTGTTTACTTTAATAAGCTAATCGAATATTTCAGTTTTCTTTAACCAAAACGGGTTATTTTCTATTAGAAGATCTTGATGTATGTTTAAAGGATAAGAACTGATTTCGTTTTTTCTAAAAATGGCTTCAGAAAAAGAGTCCGGAATCAGTAATCATGAAGCCTAGTCTTTCTTAAATTCTTCTTACATAATTTTGAGAAATTATTTTTCTGCATTTCTGATGTGTAATATAGAAAATTTTGAAGAAAAGAAAAGAAGAAAATTTTTTCTAGAAAATTTTGTTCAGAGAAGTTTTATCAGATTGTGAATATGAGTTCTTTTTCAAACTGATTTTTTGTTTTTCTTTTTAATTGAAACTGTTTTATTTATAATATTATTGTAAAGATCTTTCATTTCGATTTTAGTGTTCAAGAGTATATCTAATCAAAAGGAAAAAAGTTTTCTTTATTACCTGAAAATAAATTGATATTAATTCTCATCTGGTTGCGGATTTTAATTTTATTTTTTTGAAGTTTCGATTTTATTTTAATATGATAATGTTTACATGCAGAGTACTTTTTCTAAATTGATACATGCGAAACCTCGGTAAACATTATATCCCATACATGAAGCAAAACTTTTTTAAAAAAAAATTCAACAGACCAGGCAATTAAGCTTAATTTGGTACACTGCTACTTATAGGGTTTCCTTGTTCAATAACTTCGAAGAGTTCCAATTAGATTTTTAATTAAAAATTAAACGCAATTTTGATGTTTTCTATTAATATTTTTGAGGCATATTGTTATCTGTGGACTACTTCAGCATCTTCAAAAAAAAATAATATCTTTCTAGTGATGTCGAAAATTGTAAACAGAGACTGAGAATGAAGAAGGAAAATATTTGTTTTTACAAAAGTGCTACTTTATCCACAACATATTTTTTGGCGATTATAAAAATTTTTAAACCTTAAACGAATAATTATCATAAAACTTTGATATTTTGTTTTGAATTTTTTTGTTCACTTATTTATATTTTTCACAATTTTTAAAATATTTCCTATAGTGCAGGAATATCTAAATTATTTTTTTTTAATGTTTCACATTCTTTCATTTTTTAATGTTCCACATTTGTCATTATTTTTTTTAATTATAGTAGTTTATAATTATTATATATTTAGTATTGTTATTAGTTAGTATAATTATTATATAATTAGTTAGTATAGTAGAAAAGAATCTATTCTATATTCGTTAAAAAATATTTGAATAAAATTATCGAATGTTGGCTATAGTTTTTGGAGTCTAAAATAATAATAATGCTTTCTAAATCTTTATCTTAACATAACTTTGATTTTCAAAAGGAAATAAAAATAAAATTGAAAATATATTCATTATTTTTCTAGCATTACTATGTTTCCTGACTATCCTTATCCATGGCCACATAGCAAATATTAGAATAAGCATTCTTTGGTGACTGCACAACTCTTCATGATTTTAAAATAATAAATAAATTATAAACTGATGCTTCATTGTTTCAAGGTATCCATTAGGGTATTCAATAAAAAAAACTAATTTACGGAATTATTTGTAATTCATGGTTTAGTTTGTTAATTATTGCCCTAGGCATATCTCCCAAATGTTTTTCGCCTAGAATTTACTTAAAAAAAGAAGTTATAGCTTTCCTGCATTGCCATACGAATTTTGCTAATGCCATTATGAGTTACTTACAAAGTGCACTATCTCAAGCGAAATAATTAACTTCCGTTAATTAGTAACTACAGGTAGAAGCACAGTAAGTATTTATGAGATGTTCTTAATTAGTTGTTTTTAAGTGGTGAAACATTCTTGAAATTATTTTCTACTGATTTGTTTCTTAAATATTTAAATAATAATAAACATCACGACAGATATTTTTAGAAATCCTTGTAAAATTAAGCCAAGATCATAAATTTGACAAATATCTTGTGTTAACTACTATTAATCCACATAGAAAATGTATTAATTTAAAAAAAATTATTTAGATGGCTAGTTCGAAGTAGTTTTTGAATTAAAGTTTTGAATACAAGGCAAACGAGTTTTATTAACAGTTATGTTGATAGTGAAATCAATGAATTATTTTTTTAACCCTTAACTGGAGAGGTGCGATCTACGAGATCGCATTTCATTTACACTCAAATTAAATTTTCTAATGAATGTATTAGTATGAAAAACTGCCAATATATTTTGAAGATATTTTTCTTGATATATAGATATGTTTTAAAAATTTTTCAATATATATTACCATTGAAAAAAAAATTGCATTAGAACATACATTTTCTTCTGAAATTGCGTGTTACAATAAATAATATTCTTGAAAAAACATATTACTTTTTACTTTTAAATCTTATTTATTTTTACAATATATGAAAGTATATAGAAGACAACATAATGTAATTTTAATAATTACAAAAAAAAATGACAATGAGTAAAATTGGCCCTTTTTATATCGGCTTGTGTGACCTTCATAGCACGGTTTTCAAGGGTATTTTAAACATGCAGGTTAAGAACTAGTACAAAAATCAACCTATAAATTATGTATATATATCTCTTGGTATATTAATAATATATTTTTTAAATTTTTCAAAATACATTATAACTAGATTTTTAATTATGTTTGAACATACATATCAGAATCAGGCGAATGCGAACTTTTATCAAAAAACTCTTTTGTACAATTATTTTTATCACTAAAATTACTTTCTGCTTCATTTAAAAGTGTCTGGAGCACAGCTTCATAATAGGATCAGTAAATTTGATGATATTTCGGGACCCAAGTTTTAGCGGAAAAATTGGGTGCGATTTTTATTGTATATTATGAATCTTTTTGTTAAAAACAAATTATAAATACAAAACTAGCTAGTTAGAATATTGTTAAAACATCAGTATGATTCATATATTTTCTTGGAATTTTAGCTAATAAAGTTTAACAGTATTACACGTTTTCGTATTAAGGAGAAAAATGCATGGGCTGTAGATTCAAAATTGCTGAAAGCAAATATATGAATTCAAAAGAAAAAGAAAATGTTTTTCTCTTTAGTTGTAATTTGTTATATATTATTTAACTGTAATATTAGAAATAAATTCCTAATATAATTTGATTAGAAAATATCACAGAACATGATTTGTTTGATGATCGATTACAAAATGCATTTTAATTCCCGTTTCTTACTCTTGTCCTTGAAGACATTTTGGTTTAGATATAAAACTGTGCAACTGATGGTGCATTATTCAGATAAATATACAGAAAAGATGTTGTTAGTATTATAATGATGTGAATACCGACGAATCTTAAGAAATTCTACCAACGATGTCATCTGATTCTATAAGTGTAGGTGTTTATTGCCATCTTACATTAACAGCAGCATCCACGATTTTATTACAAGCGTAAGGTTCTAATCATGGACTTGTACGAGATACACTTATTGAATGATAAGGAAGTCAATCTAATTATATGACGACTGATAAATTCTAAGCAGCAATTTTATAACTATATATTATAATAATTTCACTCCACCCGCATTCTATAAATAAATATTTTCTAATCATCCGAGCATAAGTCTCATTTAAATTTCAGTGTTTTGAAGTGTTTTTATACTCTTTCTAGCATATGACGAAACAAATAAACTGCTGCTTCTGCAAATTCCCTTTTAAAAATATATAAGATCAAAATATATTTCTCTTTTTTCCTATTTTTTGACGCAACTTATTTGAACTACTATGATGCGTGATCTTTATTATAACAAAAGACTTTCAACAGCATGTTAAAAATTAAACATTTTAAATAATAGTAAAATAAAATTGATAGGATTCCCAGTTAAACATGTTGTTTTCTGCTTTCACAAGAAAACTTTTTCATGCATATCTATAAACTCGGTGAAATTAACACATATATCAGTGACAATATCTTTCATTTTGTTTGTGCACTTAAATTTATCCAAATCTAAAAGCAATTTTTTTACAATCTTATTAAAATATTTAACATTTGGGATATTATCAAAAATATACTTAATATCAAAATATCCCTTATAACAATAAGGTCGCCGTTTTACTCGTTTCTCTTTGTGCAAACCGAGTAGCATGGATATTCAAATTACATTTCTATCTCTATTTGTAACAAAAATAAAATGTATGATCGATTTATGTTCTTTTCCTTGATATCTCGGATAACAATCTATTGAATATATTATCGAATGACATTTCTTCCCCTTGATGTTTCAGATAACCAAATCAAAGGAATATTCTAGCTTTCCAAAATCAAAATAGTCCGCCAAATTTCAAAATCCTTTTAAAGAACACGAACTGAACTTCTTTTTGTCTGAAACATTTCATATTCCTTGGATCATTTATCATAAATGCTTTACTTATTTTTGTTGTTGTTGTTGTTCAATATAAAAAATAGTCCGTTTCCTCTTTCTTATGCTTTTTTCCTTTCAATATAAAAAAACATAGTCCGCTTTCATGTATCAGATATCTGATATAGCTCTTTTGTTCTCCTTAGAGCTTATTTTAGTTTTCAAAATTTACTTATTTTCTTGTACAGTCATAATGGCACAGTTTTCAAATATCGTAGGATAAGATTATTTATTCAATCGAAGTACAAACAAAAGTATCAGATTCAAATCTTCATGTTGATTTATTGAGAAATTGATTTCATTTAATTTCAATAAATTCTCTTCATTTATGATGGTGGACAAAATATGGAAACGCCTCGTGAAATACAGACTTAAAAAAATGTTTATTCAAGTCAAATGTGTAAATAGCAATGATAATTTCCTCTACTTATGCCAATTGTATGCCCAAAGTGTAGTACGTAGGCCAGTTGTTATCAGGATACGATTCTGTAAAGTTCCAATTGAATCATGTTAGAACTATTAGATTTCGAACGTGAGCAAATTGTTAGAGATCGTCTGGTGGATGCTTCCATTATAAAAGTAAGCGAAATGTTCAGTATTTCAATACATACTATATCGAAGATTTTGTTCCACTTATTTAAATGCGAAACACGGCATCAATTAAATCACTGTGCAGGACAAAAATGCATGTAGAGTGATCTTGACAGACGACCATTAAGAAGAGCTCTGATACGAAAAAAAAAATCATAGCTTCGAATTGTGTTGCTGAAATTAATGTGGTATTTGAAACTTTGTGAGCATCAAAACAATCAGAAGTCATACATAGGTATTTCTGTGCGAACTGCAATTCAAAAATCATTCATCAGTGATTCTAAAGTCCATAACATGGGAAACATCATAACGTCTGGACTACGGAGCAATGAAAAACAGTAATTTGGTCCGATGAGTCTTCTTTCCCACTTTTTCCCACTGCTGGTGAAATTTACATCTGGCGGAAGCTAACTGTAACTGATATGTGTTGGAAAGGTAACGATCTTGTATTAATACTTAACACATTTTCATTAGACACGACATATTAATTAATACAGGGAAAAACATTACTTAATTAACGTAACCTTCGAACTTTCGTCTCCCAATTTACCCCATCATGTGATTATCATGACGTAATCAGTGACGCAGCATGCGCCGTTCCAAAATATGAAAACTATTAGATAATCAGTTCCAAAAATTCATAATTGTTATCGAAAGTGAAATATAGCAGGGGCTCTTTCATGGATTTGAAAGGCATACCATCGTTTTCTGTGGGACTCGTGATTACTCTGCATTAGTGCCAAGAATTAAGCATATTTAATTTCAGCAGATTAAGTCCATCCCATAGTGGCAATTTTGTTCCCCCAGTGGTTATACAATCCAAAGCGATAATAACCCTATTTAAACAGCTTATATAGTTCATAGCACAGCTCATATAGGTCAAGTTTCCTGAATTTGTATATCATTTATCATATACCACCTTGCCACCTCAGTCATCAGCACATCAATAATATTGAACCTTTATTAATGCTGACTAAAATGCTGATCGTCACCCACTATAACCAGCGTTTCCTGAATATGCCATCGTTTGACAGGTAGAATGTTAAAATACTGGATTGGTAAATACACAGTACTTGTATTTATTCATTCCGAAAAGACTACAAATGTTTACTTTGTAGACTACTTTGTTTTGAATACTGAGCTTTTTCTACAGCATATTAGGCAATGATATATATATGTATGTGTATGTGTGTATGTATATAATATAAAATTCTTAAAAGCAGAAGGTAGGTTCGAAGCAGTGAAGAGACATTTTGCATTTTTAATTTCGCTTCAATCCATCCCGGGAAGGTATAATATATTTAAAAGAAGGTGCGGACAAAACACGGGCGAGACAAGATCAGAAGTGGGAAAGAACGAAATAAACTATCCCTGATCTTATGTAACATGAGATTTCCGCCACATGTGGATTCAATACACGTGTTGACCTTTGACAAGGGCAACGGAGAGATCATTTTCACTCGCCACGTGGAACTGATGGCGGATCATTTTTACAAATCTTCAGTTGAATCAATTAAACGAAAAAGTGGAATGGAATCAGGAATCAAGGGAACACTTTAGAATGACTTTGACATGGGGCGAATTAGGACAAAAAATTAGGAAATTAATTAGGATTAAATTAAATTTTAAAATAACATTACTTGTATATATTTTTGATTGACTTGGTATTTATGATTCTCCCATCTGAAAGCAACGGATTAGAACAGTCATTAAATCCGTGTAATTTAAACAACTATACGCTTGCAATGATTTTTGTGTACATGACCTTTCCTGATAGATTTGAATGTTACAATATCATACAGCCCCCCCCCAAAAAAAACTTGGAATATTTGTGTAATCCAAAATACTCACCGGTGTTTTTTTTTCTTTATAATTTCCTTTTCTGATTTCAGATGTAAACTAAGCAGAATCTCTTTCCCTCTCTCTTCAATAATGCAAGAAATCAACATGCATAAATATTCATATTAATAAAAAAAAGTTTGAATTAAGGTCTAATAATGAAGTCTGAGAAAAATTACACATTATTTTTTTAAATGAGGAATTCTTGAAGCAGTTGAAAAAATAAACTGTCATCATTAAAAAAGATACTTCTATAACTTTCAAAATAATGTAAATAGTTTTTTTTTAAGTAATATCTCCGAAAGATGGAAAATGGTACACTCTCATATAGTTTTTCAAATTTTCAACTTAAATTTTATACAAGCAATTTATTTACCTTAAAATGAGAAATGCAAAGTCAATTTAAATCTTTTTCATTGGCACTTTGACCACTGAAGAAAGCGGAGACTGGTAAAGTATATTATAGGTAGAATTTGCAACTCAAAACTTTGTAAAACATAAAACATTTTTCTCTCAAAGTATGACCGTATTGCTAAAGTAGATGACATTATTCTCTTTATTTTAGTGATATTATTCAGGGCAATATAATTTTCGTTTTCATTCTAACTACTAAAAATTCATAAATACCTTTAATCTAATTAAAGCGGTTACTATGAAGGAATTATTCCTAATGCATATTTAAATAAATTAATGGTTGATACAATTACTTTTTTTTAATCCTAAGAACATCAAATTTAATAAAAAATAGCAGTTTCCCTTTTATCTCAGAGGAATTCTTTTTAATTTTCCTTATTAAAAAATCTTACAAAAACATGAAATAATTCCTTTTTTTATTTAAATTAGAATGGATATTTCTATACTCTCTCTTTTATTTTTTTAATCAATTATAACGCTCTCTAAACAGCTTCTAATTTATTATATATTCAAGAAAGCAAGTTTTATTTGATCAGGGGGATTTCTATAAATATATGATATAGAAAGTTTTAAATCATGATATTAATTTACATGAAAATTGCACTGATTAAATACAAATATAAATTAAATACAAATCTTAATACAAATTAAATACAAATCGTAATACAAATTAAATACAAATCGTAATACAAATTAAATACAAATCGTGATACAAATTAAATACAAATCGTAATACAAATTAAATACAAATCGTAATACAAATTAAATACAAGTCGCATCATACAATCGTAACATTTTTATATTTTATGCTATTTTACATTATGGAGATTAATTGCGGTATTTAACATTGTGGTATTGTGGTATTTGAAGTTCACACTGTCAACTGACAGAGTTATTGTTTGAATTTGGCGAATTTATGAACATAGAGTTTTATCAAAAATAATTATCTGAATTTGAATATAATTTATATTCTCGACGAACCAGGTGGTCACTAGGGGCTACTAATGACTAATAAAATGTCACTTGATTTCAAATGCATATTGAAAATTTATATCACAAATTCTTGATCATAGAAAATGTTTTTATTCAATTAAATACATTGCCAGTGCAAATATCTATTCTTGAAAATAATCAATATTTTTTTCGTTTGCCGCTGAAGCACATTTTTCATTCATAACGCAATTGATTTTCAATTTTATATCTGATTTTATTCTATGCATCTTATTTTTCAACAGTCAAACATATTTGGCTCTCAAGTTAATAAAATCAGGCAAACCAGCTAGGAATTATTTTGTTAGGAGAATCATATTATTTTAATGAACTCTTACTTCGCTAAATGGGGCTTCAGTCAATTATAAGGCTGTTGCAAACAAAGTAATTACTTCCCGTCTGAATGAATTAATTGTTGTCGTCCGCACCCTACTGCAAAGGTCGTTTTACTCCCTGGCATTTAGTTTTGGAACGCAGAAATTTCAGCTTTTCTGTAACTTGCAAAGAATTTTTCTTTTGAGTAAATTCGAAATTTAAATTGAGAACACCTAACTTACACGAAACTAATATGAATTGATTTTTGTTTCGTTACTAATGAAAAAAAATGATGAGTGAGAATTTGTATCGTGCTCTTTTTAGTTATCTTTACCGTACGAAATTGTTTAGATGAGTTTTTGATTCATTTACCTCATTTTTACTATCTCGTGTACCAAGTATAATAATCGTCAAAAAATTCGCAATCGAGACTTCGACGAATCTCCACGTTTTATATCTCCCTGAGTCTGAAAACTACAATTTTGGGTAATGTCCGTCTGTCTGACTGTGACACAGATAACTCAAACTAGCTTTGATCTTTCGGATGAAATTTGGTATACAGGCTTAAAACCAAATTTGTAGATTTGTATCATATTTTGAACAAAATCCATTCAGGGGACGTCTATCTGCCCAGTTGTTCGAATATAAGTTAGAACGATCACTATAAAAGGTAAAGATCTAAACAGATAAAATCTGGTAAACAAATTTAACAACCATAGTGTAGACACCACACCAACTTTTGAACGAAATCCAATAATCGGTTGACCGTCTTTCGGTCTACACTTACAGAAACATGTAAACGCCATTATTCAAAAACGCAGTGACTTAAATATATCAAATTTCGTACGTGATTTTTGACTACATGTGTAGATTTACGTCAATTTATTTATTTTAATCAATTGGGAAGAACGCATCTGAAACCCAAATTCAATTGTTGGATGCTTTTTATCAAATGCCAAGAATAAATCGCCAAAACACTCGCCAAGGATCACACGATAGATTCAGTAATAAAGCTAAAATGACGCAAAAATTATTTTTCCGTAACTTTTGTGCGCCAAAGCCATGCAAGACATTCTTTCTGATAGCACTTTTGTTGGAGAATATGAGAGAAAGTTTATGGGAGACCACTTCCTACGCTTAATTTTCCAATTCGTTCACTAATTATTTCATTTCATTGGTTCTGTTTATGTAGATCACAGTTAAGACTTTTACGTTTTCAATTCATGAATATTTCATTGCAGACGATATACAGCAAATCAAATTTAACGGACTAAAATGTATTGATTTACTATGTATACTTCGATCCATGTCACTCTAAGCAGTACAACCGCGACCTCTTTCAGTTGAATCTCGATGTTGGTAATTTTTTGTCACTTTCGAAATGTTTCTAAAACATTGTTAAAAACATCCGATTTTTTATTAATCCTAAGAATAATAGAATTAATGATTATTTTTGTGAAATCCGTTTAATATATTTTTACTGTATTATATTATTTAAAAATACTTAAGATTTATTCACAGCTTTCAAGAGCTGTAGTCTACGTTTTCACGCGGGTTTCATTTATTTGTATTTTCTTTGGTAGCCATAATTGTTACTTCAACGGATGAAATGGATGAATTCCATTTTTTCTGTAATATAAACCAAAATGAGTTCGAAAAATTTAATTTTTCTGATATATATATTCATGTTTTTATTACAGGGAAGTCTATTTTGTATTGGGTAAACTCTACAGTGTATATGTACAACAACTCACAGCTGAATCTCGCTGCTGATAACTTTAGCAGCGCCCTGTACTCAAACCTTAAAACGTTGCAAATTAACACATTTTATGATAATCGAGAACACTAGAATAAGAATTATTTGTCGATTATTATTAGTTATCCTTGCTATTTCAAACTATTTAATCAGGGTTTTGATCAGCTTGCTACTCTCAAGGAAAATCAACGTTTACGCAACTTTTTAATTCCATTCACTGTGTAGGCTGTAGTAAAATTAAAACATTTGCTTTTTTTTAAGACTTGCTTTGCAAAAAATTGGAAAAAAAGGTAAATTTGAAAACTCAGATATCTACATGTTTCGCCTTTCCCACACAACCCAGGTCTTACCTGTGAACCCTCCATTATATAAGAAATTCTCGAATTTGGCTACAGGATCTTTCTCTTGCCCTGTATTTAATTCTTAAAAAAAGCGCAATTAATTAATACTGGATAATTAATTATATCGGGAAATTAATTTTTATCGGGTAGTAAAGGTCGTGGAAGCTGAAACAGTAGAAATGCATAGAGAGTTTAACTATTCATAGATCCGTTCTTTATGGAACTAATTTTACTTAATAATTTCATTCAAATTTAATTATAAAAAATGTATTTTATTATTTTTTTGAAATAATGCACGAAGTAATAATCAGGAATTGTGCAATTTTTTATTGCTTTATACTGCTATAAAATATAAGGCAAATTTGCAAATTTCGAAAGCTCTTTATATAGTTTTATTTAGAAGGTATTTGTATCTATTACTTGATATACAGATCCTTCAGAAAAAACTGCACAAGAGTAAAAAAATGAATATTTAGGCAGAGTTTTTTTTAAAAAAAGGAAATAATATTATTTACGCGGAAGAGAAGAGAAGAGAAAAAAGAAATAGTTGCATTAAATTTAATGTTTGTTGTAAATAATATTCAGCTATAAATGCGCTTACAGATCCATTTTCTATAAACAAGTTATATAGTAACGCCTCAAAAAGTTCAAATAATGAAATAAGTTAATGGAAAAATCATTTTAATGCACGTATTTAATAAACAAACGATCACTAAAAACAAATAAAAGAAAATAAATATAATTGATTTTGTTTTCAAAAAAGAGGAAAGAAATCTATTAGATTACTGTTATATCACCCCGAATAGGAAATTAAAATATATTTTTTAAATAGTTGTAGAAAAGCCATAATGGCTAGGTGGTTGATAAAACAATGTATTGAATAAAACCGCTGTTGTTTAATTGTTTGCCATTGAACGGGAAAAGGTTAAATCTGGATTTTAAAAGAACATTTTTGATTTCATGAGAAATTCTTCTTCTTGTAAAAAGTTATTTTGGCAGAAAATTTTATTTTCATGACAAAACACGATAATATAAATATAAAAATGATATCATGAATTTTTCTTTGTCAATAAAATGTGATATAAATGTTGTAGATAATGAAAAAAAAAACATGAAGTTCCTCAATGCGTTAATTTTCTTTAAAACACATATAAATTTCAATGTTTCTGAAAGAAAAAAAAATTATGAACAAACAAAATTGAACATAAGCCATTCCTAGCAATAACGCTATCGGATTGCAAAAATTCAAACTTTTAAAAATAAATAAAGTTATTGAGCTTCGTGTTATGATGCAAACGATAATCAACAATTTTTATTTCGTAATATTTATATAATTGCTTCAAAATTCATTCATTAAATGACAAAACAAATAAAATAGAGAGAAACTCAAAAAATGAATTTTTTATGACTTTTTATTTAATGATATCTTTATTAATACATATATTATAATTTTAAGTGGAAGCGTTATCCCAGTTCAGAATATACAAATACACAAAGAAATGCGAAAATCATTATATAAAATGTCATTATTTTGTTATCGTCATATTATTTATTAATTAATTAAATGTCTTAGAGCTATTAACAAAACTGATTACCTGACACTAGAAGAAATTTTCTTCCAGAATCCAATTTTGAAGATGCCAGATCTTTAAATCAAATCCATCACTTCAGTTTAAAACAGTAAAAAAACTCTGCTAGCATTAACGAGAGAAAAAAGGATGTTAAAATGAAAGAGGGTAAAAAAGCATACTTGTTAAAATTAATAATTAATTGATTCGCTTCAAAGGTCTCGTGAATTTTAAATTATTTCCTGCAGTGCTATTAATTTCCGATAATATATTCCTTAGTTACTAAATTTTTAATGTATTGCACCAGTTTCGCCATCTCTGCTTAATTAAAATGATTCAGTGAAACCTTACAAGACGGTGTATTATTGATTGCAAAGAGATATGTGAAGAAATCTACTATTTCCTTACATTATGTCTTTTTCTTCCGCTGTTAAACTTGTCTGAAAAAAAACCCACTCTTTGATAATGCGACACAATTTTTCACAAGCTAATTATCGTTCAATTATTGGATAATCTGTTACATCTGTTGTCGTTACGAAATAACTTTTGACCTGGGTTATAGGTTGAGGTTAGACTTTTTGCCATTTTAATTAAGAATTCTGGTGTGGAACTTTCAACGAAGATCATATCATTACTAACCGTTTGTTTTCTGAAGGTACCACACAGAAGATTGCTGATGTACAACATTGTCAATTGTACCAAATTGGCATCACGCCATGTAGAATTTACGGTCGCACATAGGTTATTAGAAAATTATCTGTTTAATCACATCGAATACACTTTGTTAATGTATCATCTCCAAGTATCAATGACTTAGTGTTGGAAAATCGTCATTCTAACATTGTTTTTTTTTTATTTTTGGAAATAATTGGATTTTACTATTTTATTTAAATATTACAATTTTTGCATTTTTATAACTGTTTACTAATGTAAATTTATTGGATTTTAAGCTTTCCATTTTATATTTCCTGTCATCTTAATTCGTGTTAATGCCAGTAAATCTAAACCTAATATTGGTCAAATTTGGCAAACTAAAAAGAAAAGAAAGACTCTGAGAAAAATCAAACTAAATAACTTCATTAGTATGACTTTTTCAAAGATGAATATTTCGCTAAAATGTAAGTTAAAATAGTTTTTTACTGATTTTGGACTCAATAGCCATAATTTGGTTTTTATTACTCCGTATCATTACCACATGTACAACATTGTTGTATTATTTATGTGCATTGAACAAGAGAAATTCAGATAATTTAGTATGTTACTTTTGATGAACTCTTAATTGCATGTTGAAACTGTTTTTGATTTTTTTAAAATTTTCTATTTGCTTATATATATATATATATTCGAGATAAAATGTTATAAAATCAAATCATTTAAAATTTAGATTCCAACTGAGAAAAGATTATTGCATTTGGATATATTTCAGTAGAAATATTGTCTGGTGAGTTTTACTTCAATATTTCAGGATAATAATATATAATTTATTATGGAAACATATTTGCGTTCACTCCTTTCAAATAAAATAGTTTTCGAAGTACCATCATTTCTAAGAATATCAAATGAAAGAGGACTTTTCTCTAATGTTCTCTTACATTGCTGTTTTCCCTTTTTTCACTTGATTTATACTGCCACAGGAAATAGACGTCTGCAAGAAAGAAAATTGAAATGGATTATTTCAATTTTCCACTTAAAACCTTTCTCGTCTACCCTCATTGTTCTATTCATTCCTGATATTGATCATCTTTTTTCTGACGTCCTTCCCTGGAATTCTACAAACTTCCCTTTATTTTATTACACTAACTGATATCCAGTTGAGCAGGAACTGTGACATCGGTTTTCTTCACCAGTATGCAATTGTGATTAAGTCAGAGGGATTCCGCAGATATTATTTTACGTAAAATGGAAGGAATTATTATCATGCAGTGTTTATAATGCTTATTATATTTGATTTATAATTCATTTGCAAATATACTTCAAAGGGAGAGGAGATATACAAAAGAGTGAAATTATAGTGTATATTATTTATGATATACTTTGTCTCAAACGTTGTTTTAATTACTCTGATAAACTATGGGCATTTCATATTACTTCTAGACTTTTATTGCACGAATTTTATTGTTTGCTAACTTGACAGTTGCCATGTAGTTCACATTTCGTTATCCGATGCAATCTGGATTATGTAATCTTTATATATAATTTCCAAATTTCAAACAAAAACAGCATGCTATCCGTGATGTTTTAATAAGTGATAATTAAAGTCGATTGGCTTTAAACTTCTTAAAGGTTTAAGAAGCATAATTATTATACAAGTATGCATTGGTGAATGCCTTTTTTGTAAGCTTATAAATTAATCAGTCGAAATCACGGATTCTACGGTTAGCATGTGATATTACCTGGCTAGTTGTATAAAAGTCATATTAGATGAGCATTTATAATTTAAATTTGGATTGTTTAGTCTTGAAGTAAAGTCGAAGAAACCCAAGTATATGTATATCTACCTGAAACGAAATCAAGAGTTAAAGCACAATTGTGGTTTTTCAGATTCCCAAGACTTCATGACAATTATTTTAAACTAATAGGTCAATGAAAAGAGACCATTTCAATAGCAGAACCCACAATAAGCCGCTACAAGTTTTCAAAGAAATTTTCAATAAAAAAAATGAATAATTCACCAAAGAAAAATTATTATATTTTTTTCCAGCTAATACTTATAGTTAAGAATTGAACGAATATTTAATTAATGTTTAATTAATGTTTTAATACATGTGACAAAGAATATTAAATGACTTTGGTTTTGGCAACATTGTTATATAATTTTTCACTCCAATAGTGACATATATTTCATATCTATAACATTTGAGATAGATATATGTTCCCAAATGGAAACTAACTAAAATGATGTATTAAATTATCACCTATGCTGTTTGAATTACTAAATATTCAGTTGTAATCTGTGATGTATATGTTCCAGTGCTACCCCTAAAAAAATTAATAACATTTGTCAAATATTTTTGACTCCCGATGCTTTTAGACAAAAAGAAAAGTCGATTCTTCTGAGATTAATAGAATTCTATAACATTCGATACCACAGTGTTTGATTATTTTATATAATTTTAATGCAGGCATCAAGAAAGATTTGCTGTTGAACGCCTGGCGGTTAATTGAGACATTCTTTGACTGATGTTAAATAATTAAATTTCAAGCTTCTTAAAATTATCAGTTTTAGTAGTGGAACAGTAAAGCGTGATTTGTTAAAAATACCAGCGTGACGAAACTTTTTATAAATTATTGTTGATAGGAGAAAAAGGCTATATAAATAATCTAATTTCGAAATTTCTCCTTTGGCGTACTTATCAATTTAAATACTGCAAATTTTTTATATATATAAATTTACATCATAAGTTCTTGAAATAGAAAATGCATTTTCTTTTCTTTCATAAAACAGAAATAAGTGTGATTTTTAATCATATTTTTTTATTTAATTAAATACAATTCTAATGCAAATATTTATTCTTGAAAATAATAGTTTCTTTTTTCGCTTGCCACCGTAATATAATTTTTATACATATCGCAATTGATTTCCTACTATTTAAAGTTCAATTTAATATTTACTTTTACTTTTATTTTATATTCTTTTTCTTATTTTTCGATAGTCAAACAAATTTGGCTCTCAAACAAATAAAATCTGTGAAGCCAGCCCTGATTTATTTTGTTAGGTGAAGCGTATTGTTTTAATGAACTTTTACTTCTTTAAACGTTGCTTCAATCAATCAAATAGCTATTGCAAACAAAGCAATTTCTTCCCGTCTGTATAAATTAATTGTTGTCGTTCTTACACTAGTACAAAGTTCGTTTTCTCCCAGGCATTAAGTATCGGAACACAGAAATTTGAACTTTTCTTAACACCCCAAGGAATATTTCTTCTGAGTTCTTTGTAAATATAAATTGAGAACACCTAACTTATGTGAAACACTTCAAATGAATTAATTTTTCTTTGCTAATCTAAAGAAAAAGATGAGAGAGAATTTGAGAAATTCTCTGATTATTTACGTTTACTATTACCCTTTCAATGTGTTTTTCCTACATTTAAAACATTTTCCTTTAATTATATTTTTGCTTATTATTTTAATTGTTAGTCTTTTTCTTCTTATATAGGCAACCATACCTTTAAGTGCGTAATTTATGAATATTTCTTTGCAGATAATTTATAGTAAGTTAAATTTAACGAACTCAACTATCCTTCTGTAGGTTGGTTTCACTTTAACCATGTCTCAGAGTCTATTTTAAGTTGTACAGCTGCGCCCACTCTTGATTAAATCTCGCTGTAATTCTTTCGACATATTTTTTATTATTGTTATTAATCAGAAGAATAGAAAGAACTTGTATTTTTGTAAAGTTCATATTACATGTCTTTATTGTATGAAATTATTTAAAAAAATTATTTGGTTATTCGCTTCTTTCCTAGCTACACATAGCTGAATTCCCTATTTTCATAGCCTATGTTTTATATAGTTTAAGTTATAATTTAAGTTTACTTGCCTATTTCAGTCATTTGGATTTTCTTTGTTGGCCATATCTTTATATTTCGGTAATTTCAATCAAATTTAGTTTGAAAAACGCAATTTTACTGCTGCATATGCATGTTTTAAAGAACTAGCGTAGTCCATTTTTATTAGGTAAATTCTGGGAAGCATAAGCGCAACCACTGAGTTGAATCTCGCTGTTGGATGCTTTTGCAAAGCCCCCTATGAAGCCCTAAAAATATTGTAAACTAACTCTTTTTATGTTAATCGAATAAAGATAGAATGATTATTTGTCGAATATTATTAATTATTCTTGCTGTTTAAAACAATTTAATGATGTCCTTGATCAGTTTGCTTCTTTCTCGGCGAATGTGTTATTGATTCCATTCACTTAATCCGATTGAGTTGGTTATTGTTAGAATTAAAACGGACACTATTTGTAAGACTCGCTTTACAAAAAAATTTCAAAAAAGTAAACTCCGAAATACCCCGATATCTATATTATTCGTTTCCATACAAACCAGGTCTACAGGTAAGTCCTCCATTATAAAAGCGTGGCTTCTCCTGCTCGAATTTTGTTACAGATTTTCTTGTCCTCTAATTCTAAAAAAATCTGCAAATAAATAGTAGTGGATAATTTATTATATCGGAAAACTGATTTTTGTTAGGCATCAAAGGTCTTGGAAGTTGGAAGAATGGGAGTAATGAATTTTCATAGCTTCTTGGGTAATGGAACTAATTTTACTCAATAATTTTATTCAAATTCTTAAAACAATTTTAAACTTGTTTTCATATTTTATTTCTGCGAAACAATAATTTAATTAATCATCCAAAAATTTTGTAATTTTTTATTGCTTTGCGCTGCTACAAAGCAGATTGTAAATTGAGATGCAAAAATGAAAAGCTCATTAAGTAACTTAATTTGGAAGGATTGAATTGATTAGATTATAAATTCGTAAACTCCATAAAAATTTAAAACCGTTGAAAACTACAAAAGAAAAAACAATGGAATATTTAGACAGCATATTTTAGGAAATGAAATAATATTTACGCTGAATAAAAGAGAAAAATGAAGCAATAGCTTTAAATTTGACTTTTGTTGTAAACAGGGTGCAGATAGAAATGTGTTTATATACTCATTTGCTATAATAAAGTTATATCGATGAATAAGATCAAAAAAGTGAGATTAAGTAAAAAAAAATTAATGAAAACACCATTTTAATGTATGGATTTCATAAGTACATGAGCATTAAGCAAATGCATAAAATAAAAACACATAATGTGTTTAGAAAAGAGGAAAGAAATCTAAGAGATTACAGTTAAATCATACCGGTTAATAAATTTCAAATACTCATATTTTTCAAATTGCAGTAGGAGAGCAACAATGGCATGATGGTTCATGAAACCATGGTTTGAGTAAGTAAAAAACTGTTGAATTTTTTTACATTTGAAAGGAAAAAAATGGATTCTGAATTTTAAAATAAATAAAAATTTGGTTTCATGAGAAATTATTCATCACATGAGTAAAATTATTCTGGAAGAAAATTTTATTTCCATGAAATTGGCAAACTATTATAAAATATGCATAAAAATGATATCATGTATTTTATTTAATCATTAAAATATGTTATAAAGGTTGTAAAATATAAAATAAATAATATCAAATATTCTTAACTGTTTTATTCTTCTTAAAAACAGGTATGAAATTCTGTGTCTCAAAGAGAAAAACAAATTTTCTTGGAAACTGAATACAAGTCATTCTAGCAATGATTCTATCGGATTGTAAAAAATCAAAATTTGAAATAAATGATATTTTATTATTGTACATCGTGTTATGTTGCGAACGATAATTAACAATTTTAATTTCGTAATGCATACATAATTGCTTCAAAATCCATTCATAAAATAGAAAAGCAAATGTAAACAATTATAATACAGATAAACCCAAAAAATAATGTTTTTATGACTTTTTATATCATTGCTTCTTTTTTAACTTATTTATTCTTATTGTAATTTATATTTCACTTTTGAATGTAAAAAAAAGTAGACATGCGAATGACAGGATACACAACGATGTGATTTTATTTTCTCTAAAATATTAATTAATTAATAAAATGTCTTCGAGCTTGAGACAAATACGATTTCCTGAATCTTGCAGAAATTTTCTTCCAGAATCCAATTCTGAAGATGTCAGACCTTAAAATCAAATCGAAGCACTTCAGTTTAAAACAGTAAAAGAAATTCTGCTAGCATTAACGAGAGAAAAAAGATGTTAAAATGAAAATGGGTGAAAATGCATACTTGTTAAAATGAATAATTGATTGCTCCGCTTCAACGATCTCGTGAATTTTAAATTATTTCCTGCACTGCTATTAATTTCCGATAATATCTTCCACAGTTACGAAATTTTTAATGTATTGCACCAGTTTCGCCATCTCAGCTTAATTAAAATGATTCAGTGAAGCCTTACAAGACTTCGTATTATTGATTGCAAAGGGATATGTGAAGGAATCTAGTATGTATTCCCTTGCGATAAGTCTTTTTCTTCCGCTGTTAAGCTAGCCTGAAAAAAAACTGTCTTGGATAATGCGACACAGTTTGTTTCAAGCTAATTATCGTTCGTTTATTGGATAATCTGTTACATTTGTTGTCGTTACAAAATATCGTTTGACCTGAGTTATAGGATGAGGTTAGTCTTTTCGCCATTTTAATTAAGAAGATGAACAGAGTGTCCTTGTTTTCGGGCATCTAGATTTGAAACTTTTTACTGTTTTTAGAATAGGGCATGTATGATTTTTTCCTTGCTCTCGTAAGAAAAAATTAAAGTTATTTTGATTTAATAAATTCTTTTTCTTTTCAATTTTGATAACATTTTTAGTTCTGAATTCAATTAATAAAACAATAAGATATGCTTTGTAAGAAATTTCAGTATTAACCCCGATTTTCAAAAGAAATATTTTACTGCTTGATTTAACGAATGAATTTCACTTTTCAATTTTTTCTCTATAAATTGTTTTTGCATTTTGATACATTTTTTTACTAACTGAGAGCTGTTAAATGTTTGTTTTAAATTACTCAACTACCAACTATCTTTTTTTATCCCCTAAATCACCAAATACTATAAAATCTCCACTATCAGCTCTGATTGAAACCGTAGGAGAAGAATCTGCTAAGATAAACCAAATAATCTCAATTGTTAGCTGTGTGACTGAACAACATTCTTACCACTACTTTGTAAAAAAATCGTATTGTTTATATTTTGTGTTTTATATTTACCACTTTTTCTAATATTTTATATTATATATATAAATATCGATTTTAATTGATAATCAGCTACCCACATCTAAAAAATAATGTCTTTAGAATTCTGACTCCTAATACGAAGACTTTAGTTAGTAACCTTTTGTTTGGTTGAGGCGCCCCAAGTGTACAACTTACCATGTTGAATTTGCGGTCAATCTGTATGTTATCAGAATATTTTATGTTTAATCACAATCGAATAAACTTTTTTAATGTATCACCTTCAAGTATCAGTGACTTAGTGTTAGAAAATGGCATTCGTAACATTTTTACATTTCTGGAAACAATCGGCTTCCAATATTTTATTTAACTCTCACAAATTTTAATTTTTTTTCCTTGTTTATAAAAGTAAAATTATTGCATTTTAAACTTAGTATTTTATATTTACTGCATTTTACGTCGTACCAGCTGTCAGTATTTCAAACCATAATACTGTCGCAGTAAGGCATATGTGGCCCTTGCGCCTTAAAAAGAATACTATTCAATTAACTTTATTGGTATAATTATTTAAAAGATGAATCCTTCAATAAAAGTCAAATTAAAGGAGATGTTGACTGCTTTTGAGGCCAGCAACTATAATTTAGATTTTATTACTGCCTAACATTAAAACCATTACTACATTTTTTGTCTTAGTTATGTGCATTGAATAAGGAAATGTAAGATAGCTTCGCATTTTATTTCTAATGAATGCTTTTAATTCATATTTTGGAATTGTCTTCCACTTTTCTCAAATTTTACTTTCTACCAATCGATTATATATATATATATATATATATATATATATATATATTAACAAATTCTGGATAAAATTGCTCTATCCGTTACAAATTGTTTTCAAATTATATAACTTCCATATTCTAACGATAATGACATGCACCATTGGCTCAAATGATTTATAATTTTAATACGAACGGACAAAGAATAATTATATTTAGATATATTTTAGAAGAAACAGTATCTAAAGAGTTGCAGCTCCAATATTTCTGGATAATATTGTACAATTTATTATGGAAAGATATTTGTTTTCACTATAAATAAAAGAGTAACTTTAAAGTAAAATAATTCCTAAAAACATCAAATCAAAAAGTATCTTTCTCTAATGCTTTCTGCTGATTGCTGTTTTCCCTTTTTTCTTTGAATTTTTTCGTCACAGTAAGTAGATGTCTGGAAGAAAGAAAATTTTATTATTGACACTTATAATCTTTCTCGTCAACCCCCTTTGTTCTATTTATTCATGATATTCATTGCCCTTTTCTTGATTTCTTTTAGTGGACATTCTGCAACTTGTTCCATTACATAGGTTGATATATATTCGAGTAAAAACTGTGACATCTGTTTTCATCACAATTATTAAATTGCAATATGCAAGTGAATAATTCATTCAGAATCTCTGCAGAAATTTTCTGTTTCTTCCTGTCTTTTAATGTGCAATTTTTTTCCCTAGACAGTTGCCATTTAGTTTAACGAATCTTAATTCATATTTACTTATCATATGCAACCCGGATTATATAATCTTTATATACATGTTCCAAATATTGGACTTAAAATGCATGTTATCCGTAATGTTTAGATAAGTAATAATTAAAGTTGTGTGGTTTTATACTTCTTAAAGGTTTAAACAATATAATTGTTAGACAAGAATGTATTGGTGTTTGCCTTTTTTAACCAACGTATAAAATACTCTGATGTAGCCATTAACCTTGCGACTGGTATGTAATATTGTTTAGATAGCTGTATAAACATCAGATTAAATAAACATTAATAAATTATTTTTGCATTGTTTAGTCTTGAAGTTAAGTCGAGGAGACCCATGTATATGTACATATACCTGAAACGAAATCAAGAGTTAAAGCAAATTTCTGACTTTTGCGAGTGCCAAGACTTGTAGATTATTTTATATCATCAAGTAAGAATCAAGAAAGAACCTCTATTCAATGCCTAGCAGTTGATTGAGACATTATTTGAATAATAAAATACAAAGCTTCTTAAAACCATCAGTTTTGGTCGGGAAACAGCAAAACATGATTTGTTAAAAATGCCAGCTGCTCGACAGGTTTTTATCCATTATCGTTGATTGGTGGAAGAGGCTATATAAATGTCCTAATTTCACGATTTTTCTTTTGGCTCATTTATCAATTTAAATATTATAAAACTATTTTTTTACATAAATTTACATCATATATTCTTGAAATAGAATTTTCTTTTCTTTCATAAAAAAGAGGCACGATTGAAATCTAACTTCAGACTGGTAGTTTTATATATTTTTTAAATTCAATTAAATACAATCCCAATGCAAATATCTATTCTTGAAAATAATTCTTTTTTTCGCTTGCCACCGTAATATAATTTTCATAAATATCTCAACTGATTTCCTATGATTTCAAGTTAATTTTCAATTGAATATTTAATTTTATTCTATTTTTATTTTTTGGGTTTCTTGTTTTTCAAAAATCAAACAAATAAAATCATGGAGGCCCGCCATGATTTACTTTGTTAGACGAAGCGTATTGTTTTAATGAACTTCACTAAGTGTAGCTTCAATCAATTAAAGGGCTGTTGCAAACTTAGTAATTATTTCCTGCCTGTATAAATTAATTGTTAACGTCCTTACACTACCGCAAAAGTCGTTTTCCTCCCAGGCATTAAGTATAGGAACACGGGAATTTCAGCTTTTCTGTAACCTAAGAGGAATTTTTATTCCGAGTTCTTTCGAAATGTAAATTGAGAACATTGGACATATGAAACTACTACGATATATTAATTTTTTTTTTCTTTACTAATCGAACGAACAAGATGAGTATGAGATTTTGAGAAATTCTCCGATTGTTTACGTTTACTGTGCAAAACCATTTCGATGTATTCTTTATATATTAACCACATTTTCATTAATAAATATGCTTACTTATTATTTCATTTCATTAGTTTTTTTTTTTCTTTTTTACATAAGCAGCAGTTTAGATCTTTAAGAGCGCAATTTATAAATATTTCATTTCATATAATTTGAAGTAAGCTAATTTTAACGAAATCAAATATTTTTGTATGGGTTGGTTTCAACATACCCATGTCTCAGAGAATCTGTTCTAAGTTGTACAACCGCGCCTTCTTTCGGTTGAATCTCAGTGATGGTAATATTTTCTCGCTTTCGAAGTACAATCTAAAACACAGTAAAAAAAATCCGGTTGTTTTATTAATCAGATGAACAGAAAGAACCTGCCTTTTTGTAAAGATCGCACTGCATATTTTTATTATATGACATAATTTAAAAAAAGAAATGTTTTCGCTATTCGCCGCTTTCGTAGCTACACATAGCTTTATTCGCTAAAAAAATTCGCTGCTTTTATAATCTACGTTTTTATATAGTCTAAATTAACGTTTCCTTGCCGATTTGAGTCATTTGGATTTTCTTTTTTGGTTATTACACCATATTTCGGTAACTTCAAACAAATATAGTTTGAAGAAATCAACCTTACTGTTACACATGCATGTTTTAGCGTACCAGTGAAGTCCATTTGTGTTGGGTGAACTCTCTGACGAAAGTGCGATAATTTAGAATTGAATCTCACTGCTAACTACTTCTGCCTCGTCCTCTATGCAAACCTTAAAACATTATAAATTAACCCTTTTTATGCTAATCGAAAAAAAGTAGAATTATTTATCTGTCAAATGTTATTAATTATTCTTGCTGTTTAAAATAATTTAATGATGTTTTTGATCATTTTGTTACTTTTACGCGGAATGAGTTATTGAGTCCCTTCACTTACGTCGCCTGCGTTTGTTATGGTCAGAACGGGTCCTATTTGTAAGACTCGCTTTGTAAAAAATTTGGAACAAGAAAAATTCCAAGTAATCAGATATCTATATGTTTCATTCTTTCCATACAACCCAGGTCCGCCGATAAGCTTTCCACTATATAAGAATGGGTTCTCCTGCTCGAATTTGACTGTAAGGGCTTTCCTTGCCGTATATTTAATTCTTATAAATTGTGCAAACTAATACGTATGGATAATTGATAATTTCAGAAAACTGATTTTGTTTGGCACTAAAAGTCATGGAAATTGAAAGAATGAAACTGAAAGGAATAATTAACTCTTTTAGCTCCTTTGGTTCTGGAACTAATTATACTCAATATTTTTTTTTAATTCATAAAACAATTAAAAACTTTTTTCATATTTTATTTCTTCGAAACAGTAAAATAATTTATCATCAAAAAGTTTGAAATTTCTTTTAATGGTTTTCACTGCAACAAAGCAAAAATGGAAATCGGAATGCAAAAGAGGAAGGCTTTTTAAATAACTTTATTTGAGAAAGATTGAGTAGATTAAATTATAAACCCATCAACTCCATTAAAATTTCCAACCGTTGAAAACTGCAACAGAAAAAACAATGGAATATTTAGACAGCATATTTTAGAAAATGAAATAATGTTTACGCAGAATAGAAAAGTGAAGCAGTTGCATTAAATATGACGTTTGTTGTAAACATGGTTCAGATACAAATGATATATATATGCGTTTATAGACCCATTTGCTGTAAATAAGTTATATGGGTCAGTAAAATCACTAAAAGTAAAAATAATAAAAAAAAATTAATGAAAAAATGCTTTTTAATGTACGCATTTCACAAGTACACAATCACTAAAGTAATGAAATAAAATAAAAACTTAGCATAAATTTTTCGAAAATAAAAATTAAAAGATATTACAGTTAAATCACCTCGGTTAGAAAATGAATGTATTTTTTAAATTGTAGTGGGAGAACCACAATGGCATGGTGGGTGATGAAATCATAAATGGAATAAGAAAACCGTTACTTATTTTATTTTATTTATTTATTTTTTTTTTTTTTTTGCTGTTGAAGGAAATAAAATTGAATCCGGAATTAAAAGAAATAAAAAAAAATCAAGTGAAATTATTCCTCTCAACAGTAAAATATTTTAACAGAAAATTTTATTTCCGTGACAAGTGGCAAAACAGGATAATATATGTATATAGCCTATATGATATATTTCTTAAATCATTAAAATTTGATATAAATATTACGGAAATATATATTATTATTAATATTATTAGTACATATATAAAATTCAATGTCTTAGAGAGAAAAAAAAAATATTCTTGCAATTGGACATAAGTCATTCCAGCAATAAAGCTATCGGCTTATAAAAATTCAAAAGCTGAAAAAGAAATATTTCTTCATTATTGTACTTTGTGCTGTTTTACAAACAATAATTAGCTATTTAAATCTTGAAATATTTAAATAATTGCTTCAAATTTTATTCATAAAATGACAAAACAAATATAAAAACTCGAAAACTGGTTTTATGACTTTTTATTTAATGGCATTCTTAAAAACTCATTTATGATTAGTTTAAGTGGAATTTGTATTTCATTTCTGAATATAATAAAAAAAATCGTGTGCATGCTAAAGTCACGATATACAATGGAAAAATTTTATTTACACTGTAATATTAATAAATTAATAAAATGTCTTCAAGCTATTAACAAAAACTACTTCCTGAAACTAAAAGAAATTTTCTTCCAGAATCCAATTCTGAAGATGTCAGACCTTCAATCGAAATCGAACCACTTACGTTTAAAACAATGAATAAAAGCTGCTAGCATTAACGAGAGAAAACGGATATTAAAATGTAAAATGGTGAAAACGCATACTTGTAAAAACGAATAATTGATTCTTCCGCTTCAACGACCTCGTGAATTTTAAATTATTTCCTGCAATGCTATTAATTTCCGATAATATCTTCCACAGTTACTAAATTTTTAATGTATTGCACTAGTTTTGCCATCTCAGCTTAATTAAAATGATTCAGTGAAGCCTTACAAGCCATCGCATTATTGATTGTAAAGATATATGTGAATGAATCTAGTTTTTCCTTGCGTTAAGTCTTTCTCTTCCGCTGTTAAGCTAGTCTGAAAAAAAAACACTCTTGGATAATACGACACAATTTTTTACAAGCTAATTATCGTTAGTTTATTGGATAATCTGTAATATCAATTGTTACAAAATAACGTTTGACCTGAGTTATAGATTGATGTTAGTCTTTTTGCCATTTTAATTAAGACTATGAGCAGAGTGTCCTTGTTTCCGGGGATCTGGATTTGAAATATTGCTTCTAAAAACGCTTATGGATGATTTTTTCCATATTCTAGGTAGAAAAAAAATTCATTTTTTTTATTTGGTTTTATTTTTTTTCTCTTACAATAAAGTTTTCAATGGTTTGAATTCAATTAATATTATAATAAAGTCCTCGTTGTAAGTAATTTCATTATTAAGCACGAGTTTTCAAAAGATGCTTTAATTTTTAATAAACGAATGAATTTTACTTTTCGAATTTTTCTAATGAACTTATTCTGTCTTTAGATATATTTTTATTTAACCATCTTATCTGAAAAGTAATTATTTTACTGCTATAACACTTTCAAAGATGACAATATCATTAGTAACCCTTTCGTTTGGGGAAGTTCTCAAACGAAATGTTATTAATGTGCAATATTGTTAATTGTCTCAAATGTACAACATGCCACTTTGAATTAAGTCATCCATGTATTATCAAAATGTTCTGTTTTTAATCACTATCGAATACATTCCGATACACACTTTTAATGCATCATTTCCAAGTATGAGAGGCTTATTGTTGGAAAATCGCCGTCCTAACATTTTAAATTTCATGAAAGAGTTTGCTTCGATCATGTTCTTTAAATATCTCGAATTTTGCACTTTTCCCTTGTTTACTGCAATTAAATTATCGTATTTTAAACTTTGTATTTTATATTTATTGCCATCTTAAGTCGTACCAATTGCATGTAATTCTAACCATAATATTGACGCAATATGATTGTATGGTGCCCTTGCCCCCCCAAAAAAGTATTAACTAAGTTCATTAGTGTAACTATTATTTAGTAAAAGATAAATCTTTCACTAAAATGTAACATAGAATTAAAATTTTTTTAACATCTTTTGGAACCAGCAGCCATATTTAAATCTCATTACTATCGACCATTTATACAACACTTTTGTCTTATTTATGTATTTTGAACAAGAAAACTTAAGATAATTTAGTATTTTACTTCAGATGAATATTACTTTTATCGCACGTTTCGGGGATTTCACAATTTTCATATTTCGTCTATCAATTATTTTAAAATATATTAAAAAACAAAGAATTCTGTACGAATTGCTTTCGAGATCAATAGTTTTCAAATTATATAATGTTTTGTACCCTTACAATAATGATATAGGCCGTTGATTCAAATGGTTTATAATTTTGATTTCAACTAACGAAATAATTATTAAATTTGATATATTTCAGAAGAAATATTGTTTACAGAGTTTCGGCTGCAAAATTTCAGGGTAATAGTTTATAATTTATTATGGAAACATTTTGCGTTCACTCCAAGTAAGTAAAATACTAAATTTCAAAGTAAAATCATTCCTTAGAGCATC
>JAPMOR010019209.1:76216-102311 GCA_026543865.1 Argiope aurantia | reverse complement strand
TTTTTTTTTTTTTTGCTATATTTTTGTATATATCTAATTTAAATGCATATTATTTCTTTTATCTGCTCAAAACAATTTCTATATAAAAAATTTTTGGATGTTTATATTATTAACCGCATTTTATAAAGTGAAAAAGGCTTTAAAATCATACCTACTATTTTTCTCTATATTTACTCAATGTAAAATTTATTTTTCAGTTGATATTGGTTGCATATTTCAAAAGACACTTGAAGGAAGGAGATTGTATGAAAACAAATAGCTGATTAAAAGATATGGAAGACTGTTTGATCTAATCAATGTTAAAATAATTATCATTTATTGAAGAATAATTATCATTTTGATATCAGTTTTTGCTTTCGTTGTATTAATTAATGCTGTTAATAAAAGTAATGATATTTAATTGTTAAAAATGTTATACTGTTTTCCCACTTTAATTTTTTTTCATAAAACAAGTACTTAATGCAGTTAGTGGTTTCTCATGCATCTCTAAAACATTGCACACATGATCATATCGACCTATAAAATCAGTCTAAAAAACATAACTTTGCTCATTCATGTTCTTTTAATAAGGTTAGTCAATGCATCTTATTTCTTTTAATTATCTTCTTAAAAAGGCCTTCAGAAAACTTATATGCTTATAAATATGCCATACTTAGGAATGTTTTATTTTTCTCTTAAATTTTATAGAATTTAATCTGAAAAATGATTAAAGGATTGAATTTAAGGCTTTATTTTATGAGGAAAGAAAAGTTCATTTACAGCCAATATATTTGTGTAATGAAATTTAAAAAATATAATTATTTTTCTTCTTTTCAGAAAAATATCAAAATACGGTAGCTAGAGCAGTAATAGGAGAAAATAATAACTTAAATAAATATTATAAATAATGGATTTTTATTTTTAAAAAATTATTAAATACGATGATTATTTATTTACAATCCCTGAAACGAATTAAAGAAAAATATTTTTGTTATTTGAAGCATTATAAAACAATAAATTAATTATTCCAAAATTTCTAGTCGTCAGGCAAACTTGGATTTGGATTTTCCTGGCGCAAAAGCCATGGTTTTGACAATACTGCGCCAAACCAGAGTTAAAAGCATATCAATACAAAATAATCAAAAACGGATACTGTACAAGAATACTTAAAAGTACAAAAAAATTTAATAAATGAATACATTTTTATAGATTTTCGAAAATGCCCAAAATTTGAGCGTGTGATGCTATTCCAAGTAAGAAAGATAATGGCTGTCGCTGTCTGAAACACTCGGTTTTTTTTTTTCAGATGGAATGCCTGTTTTCGTCTGATCGCTTTGAATTTTTAACAACAATAAATTCTATTTGTTTTATTTTTTATTATTATTTTTTTATGTCTTTTGATATTTTAAATGTTATAATTTTTTTCCTTTCCTTCTTTTACTATTACAATTTTTTTTCTCTCTCTCCTTTTTCAATATAGCCATCATTATATATATGTATACATATAATAATGGCTTTCAATGATATAAAGTAATTCTATACCTGTTACAGTTTACATAAAATAATCCAGCTTTTCTGCAAAGGATAATATAGTTTTACAATCAATTGCTTTCCAAGTTTCCAGGTGTATTGTAAAGTACTGCTCACTTTGAAATAATCAATGTATTTCAAATATATTTTTAATTTAATTTATCATTTCAAGTTATATTCGCATTCAGTTTAACATTTTCTGTAGAGTATGATAAAAAATATATGTAAATATAATAAAAGATAATTTTATTGCGCATATTATTGTATATCAGCCATTTATAGATTATAACACTAAACTCATGAATTCGCACTCGCTGGTTTTTTTCAAAAAGTCGTCCTTAGTCGTTAAATATTCACTTCATGTATTAATAAAGCGTCGGTAAAAAGGGAACAAAGTATTTTTCAATTTTAGTAGAGGAAGATAATATTAGATTTTTGAAACGAATAGAGAATATTTCGAGTAAAGTTTTATTAGAACTATTCGTTATTGATTACGAAAATTAATTTTGTCTTAAAAATATGGAAAATTGTGGTAGGTGATAATATTTGATAAGCGACAAATTTATAATAATCTGAAAAGTTTCAATAGTATAATGTACTCTATAATATTATTATGTGAAATATATTATGTTAATATATTATGTAAATATTATTATGTTAATAGGGTAAGGTATAATTATTTGAAAATCTTGATAGGATAAGGTTCTCTATTATAATACCGTTGTCTGAAAAGTCTCAATAGGATAAGGTACTTTGTAATATCATTGTCATATTGAAAAAGTATAGCAGAAGGAGTTGATTTTGAGACATTATTATACTTTATTATTACAGCTTTTGTACTATCCAGACCGATATATAAATTGCCTCAATAAGCAACATAATTTTCATCGAGTAAGTATAAAAGAAACAGTCGCAGGGTCAGTTATTGAAATGGTTTAGGGCATTTAATAAAAGATAATTTCGATTCATGATGTCTTAACTTTTATAAAACCCAAAGACAAGAAACATACGGAGAAAAGATTTTTCCATCAAAAGAATAGTAAAAAAATTATGTGTTCATTGAACGCATGTATCCAACTCTAAGCAAAATGTACAAATTCCAAAAATGTACAAACATGCTTCGAACTTGAACACCAGGAAAAACTTCCAATATAAAAGAACATTGATTGCTGCTACAAAGAATTTGTTATAAAAAGTAATTGTATCAATAGACAAAGACTTACAAATGTATAGCTTGTAAATTTAAATATTGACATTTAAGCAAATTTTTATATTTTTATGCCAATTTAGAGTTTTTCTAAATTTAGAGAGCAATTCATCCCGATATTTTTATTTGATTAATCGCTGGCATACGATTAATACAAAAGCTTTCTTTTTGACTAAAAAAATCGAATATACAATTTGGATGCTTATTTTCCAACCGAGTGAAATCAAAATTTGACATAGAATGCGTTTGTAATTTCAGGATATCATACCAAATTTCATTTACTTATTTTCTTGCTTTCTTTAATTTATTACGTTTACATGCATGCAAAAATACAGACAAATGGACGATCAATACTTAGAAGAATTTGGTTCCATATTTGATAGAAGTCTATAATTTGAATGTTTAACCCGTGTACAAAATTTTACCTATCTATTTTTTAATATATTTCAATTATCCTGTATCCAGCTGGATAATCATACTTTTAGATGGAACGGATTTCACTGAAAATAAGATAGAAATCTATAAATTCTTTGTTGCATCCATATAGATATATAAAATCTTATTCATCTTGTTGAAAAAAATTTTTATCATGTTCACAACAAATAGACGTGATTCCAAAAATATGATTCTCGGACTCAGGCAGATCTTTAACATGGAGATTTGTCAAAACGTCAAGATTGAAATTTTGTACAATATTTTCTCTTTGTATATTATGCATACTAGAAAGTGAAGGAAGAAAGTCATCTGCTTTTTATAAAAAAAAGCAGAATCAGTCATCTGCTTTATATGCAAATTGATATAAGTAATTTCAAACAAGAAACCGCTATTGGCACTTATATTGGATACCCTGATAGTGAAATGCTATGCTAAGAGACATATTACACTAGAAACTAAAATGAATATTTTTCAAATAAGTCGATGGCAATGTTTATGCCTTGAAAACTGTTTTTCCCTTTTTAAAAATTATAGATATCTGGATTGATAAAAATATTTAAAGTCAAAATTTTGCTAAATCAACAAGTAAATGTTATCATTGGTTTCATGAAAACTCTGTTTTGCAAAAGATATGAAAGCCTTTCTTTGGATATAGGAAAAAAAAAATATGAAAATCCTCCGAAATAATAAAGAAGAAATCACAGGCAATTAAAAAAGTTTCCAGTAAAGAGGATTCAACATATAATTTAATAAAAAAGGATTTAGATCATATTTTTTATCGGTCGAAAAAATAATTGAATCAATTTTTCTTCCACTTCCTTTTTCATTTTAATATTATCATTATTCTGGACAAAATTACTATATAAAACATGTTTGATTATGTTTGAGGATAGATTCTAAGAAGATAAATTGCAAGAAAGAAAAAGAATTTCATGTTTTAAATCGAAATACATTTGTAATATGAGTAGCAACAGCTACAATTTTTCATGTCACCTGCATATCTTTGTCCCTTTTTTCTACGCTTATTTGTAATGAAATCATTCTTGAAATTGTGTATTCAAGACTATAAAAGCATATGTTGATTTCTCACGCAAAATAAATACTTCTTTGAAAAGAACAGAAGCAATTTCAATCTTCTACTGACAAATGTTTTATTGAACTATTCATAATAAAATCATGAATACTGAAAAAGGAAAATTAAGTACTGTCTGTGTTTTCTTTCAAGCTAATAAATTGTATTGGGTTTATAATTAGAATGGTCTACTATTACTTTGGAAAGTTCCTCTTCCGAAAAATAGTTGGCTTCATCTATTAACTCAATACCATAATACTTACAAAGATGCATATAAATCATCCAAATGCTATTACATCTATCCCAGACAAATTAGCATGTGTTAATCAAAGCAGAAGTAGATCTGATTTCTTACGTTTGAGTCGAGAGTGGACACTTAAATATGACTGCAAAATGGATTTCCTTCTACGACTTTTATTCTGGGCAGGTCTTCTGACAGATTCAGATAAAAGTTTAAAGAAAAAGTTATTGTTTTGCTTATTTTCTATATGTTATTTGCCCCTAGTAGTTGATTTTTTTCTGTCGATTTTTATTTTCGTATGGAATAAAAATTTCCTGTTAAAAATATATTTTCTTCAAATGCTGACATATGTTATGAGCGTTCTCACATGGTATGGAATGAGACAACATAGGAAACTAACCACCTCATTGATGGTCTCATTAAGAAATCATTATCCTTTTAAACTTACAAAATTTGAAAACTTTTTACTCTTTCTTATTTGCAGTATGCCTATTTTATTTACATCCATAGCTTGGATTGGTTTCATTCTTGCGCACCAAGATAAATATACAATATATGGAATCAAAATTAATACATATCTTAAAAGTATTATTTTAACCCTAAAGCACCTAACAGCATCTCTGGTATTTCCAACATGGGCTAATTTAATGGTTCTGATTTACTACCGTCTATGCAAGACTGTTTGTCTAATGATTAGCGATCTTACTGCAGCAACTGAAAAATGCTCTCCAGAAAGCTTTACAATCTCCACACAAGCGGATATTATAAAGCAAGAATTGAAGATTACAAGAGTGGTGCAATATTTACAGAAAATATTTTCTATTCCTTCTTTGCTACTTACTACTGCACATTTCGGTGTATGCATTTCTGGTCTTGGTATGTTTTTTAAAATAACTATATCAGAAATGAGTCTCAAATATGTAATAACTGTTTGGGTTATTTTGATCAACTCTTTTGCTGGTTTATTGGCCTGTCTATGGATGGCAGGAGGACTTCCACTTGAAGCTTCTAAATTTAAGGAAGCTTTCAGAAGAAAGATGAGTCAAAGACTGATGCTTTTTCGCGAAGAGGGGGATATTCATTTTGAAAAATGTTTTCCTGATGATGCCAGTTACTTACTCTCTGGCTGTAATATCGTCTACTTTCAACGGAGCTCTATTCTTGCAGTAACTGGAACTCTTTTGACTTACACAATCCTTTTAATTAACTGACGGTCAATCGCCAGTGACCTATCAAAAAATTGACAGCAGGTTTCCTGAAACACGTCCCAATGATTAAAGTTAAATCATCTACCTTCACCGCCTGCTACACATATATTCTAATAAAAATATTTGCATAAAAATTAAGAATATTTTATCAAATTAGTTATTTGACTAGATTTATTATATATATATATATTTATAAGCATAATTAGGATATGTATGAAATAAAATAAGATATAATTCCAAATCTAACATTTAATATTGTTTTTTATGTAATAAACAGGTTTAAAAATATTGATTTTTTTTTATTTCTGATGTGAAAGATGAGAATAGCATTATGTTATCTTGATAAATGCGATGCATTTTTTAAGATTGTGAAATTAATTTTAAAGTTTTATTTACATTTTTAAATATGATGAGAAATGCAAATAGCGTTTTAATATTTTACTAAGCAGCTCTTATCTAAGGATGGATTTCTTATGTTTTGCCATTTTTCAATGAAACTAAATACAATTTCATAATCAGCGAAATATAAAATATGAACTAGAAAGATAATATCCCATTCAATCTACAGAAAATTTCTCGAATAAGTTTACAAGAGTTATCTAGGAACTCAGTGAGATATCTGACCAGAAATACGAAACTGATTGCAACATTCAGTTTGAATTCTTGGAAATTGTCGCACATACTCATACGTCATTTACCTTACAGACTTAAAGATACTTTGATTGATACTTATTCTTTTTTATATTATTTTATTTTTTATTTTTATGCTCATATTTTAATGAATATTTTAGTATTTTAGTGTTTGTCATCTAATGCTTTTTCAATGGATTTTTTATATATATATATTTCATATTGAAAATAGAACAGAAGTTAGTTCCTACATCTTGCATTGTGTATCCAATTTTTGGTTTTTAAGAAACTTTTGAACATTGTGTGTAATTTTTGAAACTCCACAAATAAATTAAATTTGCGATATTGTAGCTAATACTCTTCCCTTGGTAAAGAAAATTCCCACAGCATGCATCTCTCATTAAAAGTGGTATTATAATCTTTTTTACGATTCACATCCGTACGAACTGAAGGGAATTCACTCGCCTCTGTTATTAATCTCAACTTAATGGGAAATAATGAACTACAGTCAGAGGCAACTGAAACCGATAATATAAAGAAACCTACGAGGAACACTAATATGCTTATACAAATTAAAATTTAGATTCTACAATTTTGAAATTACGAAACATAGAGAGTGCATTTAAAATGGAATCCATAATTTTGAATTATGCATATCCATAATATAAATTAGATCGAAGATACCTGAGAGGTCATAATCTACACCACGTTCCACCACATTCTTACAGTCGAATGATTGTTATGTCTCAAGGACAAATCTAATGTACATTATGCCCTCGCACGCATCAGATTTTTCATAAAATCGAGTTTTGAACATGAAGCCATTTAGTTGAGAAGATGCGGTGTAGCATGAGAAAATAGTGGTCTAAACCCACCGCCATGTTAAATATTTCTGATTCTAATCTCTATATATGCAAAATAAATTAGCATAACAATTAGTCTATCAAACTGAGTTTTCAGTAACTTATTCGTGATTCTTTTTTAAAGGGTTTAAATTCAGAAAGAAATGTATATCTTTGCATAGAACGTTTTCCGCAGCTCCCCATCTCCTTCATTCACCAGAAAACATGGAATATGATAAGATCAGATTTTGATAATGTGTCAGTTGCAGTTATTCTCCTCTCTTTACAACTCTTTTTTCGTCAGTCTGGTGAGACTTTCCAGTTGCTTCTTTAAAAAGAAGAATTATGTTAGATAGTTTCAAACTATAATGAATTTCATTCCATTTAACTTATTCCAGAATACAAAGTCTTCTTGTATATTTTTTTCCAATTTCTATATCATATCTACTCAAATGCATGAGGCTTTTGTTCTTATTCAAAAAAAAAACTTTGGAATATTTAGATATAATCTGAGATCGAAGTATTAAGTAACTCCAATATATAGCTTGTAAGTTACTTCTTGGAATAATTTTGCGGAAACTTGGTCCATATTTGGGTTTTGCCTTGGATGAAATTAGAAATCCTCCCAATAACCAATTAAACCACAAGGATATATCTTTGCTTAAGCGCACATTGGTCTAATAGTTTTTGAATAATGCCAATTTAAAGGGTAGAGAGAAATGCACAGCCTTCTAACATAGATTCAGACATGTCGTTGTTTAATTTACTAATCTACTGAATTCGATACATAAAAGTATGAAGAAATATTTGAGATGTCTGCCTCACTAGAAAATCTAATTATTGGATTACTATAATAGCAATATTTGTAATGCCGAAATTTAGATACATAAAAGAAGTATTGTATAGAAAGAGAAAGAAGTATGAATGTTGAAATGGATAGCAAATAATTAGAATATATAAATTTAACTTTACAAATTCGAGATATTTTATTATTTACTGGTAAATGCAATAAAGAAGTTAAAAATTATTTTTTAAATCAAAATTAATAAATTAAAAATTCACTGCTTGCATTTACTAAAATTCCTTCTTACTTGAACTCAAAAATGTAATAAACCATTTACTTTCTTAAGTAGTTGTTTAATTATTCAAAATGAATTTTAAAGAGCCAAAATAAATCATTTAATTAGTAATTTTAATACTGTAATTAGTACTTTTTATATATGTTCAAATAGTAATGTTAAATGAATTTTTCTGATGATTCGATTTCTAATTTTAGAAAGGTTCTTTCTGCATGTGTTCGGACTTCTTTATGATTAAATATTTAATGATTATATCATTTAAAATATGCTTATATAAAAAATCCATTTAGAAATTTGAAATATATTTTATTTGAAACTTAACATACAATAATTTACGAGTAGCTTTTCTACAAAACCACACAAATTACAAATATCATTACTTAATCACGTATTACTTTCTCTAATTATCTGATAATGAATGACTCGACATAAAAAATAATTACTTTTTCTTTTGTATAATCTAAAATAATTTTTAGTTCTGAATTGTTCTAGCTGTTATTCTAATAAATGAGAAGAGTGCTAGGTTTCTCTTTATAATGTAAAAAATATTTAAATTTTTTCTCTTAGTTGAATTAAAACTTTGAAATGTCAATGTAAACTGCAATGAATTTTTTTATGTTTTTAAGACAAATATATGGACAGTGATATTCAATATACTAGTGCTTTTGATTTTCTTATAATTGAAGATATCAAACATTCATTCATTTGAGTTTCAAAGTTATGTTTCGAAATTGGTTTATAGAATGATGGAAATTCAGTTGAAATAAAACTTGGAAATGGCAGAATGGATTATGATTAACATTTGAAAGTTTAATTGGCATAAAATGGTTGACTTGAGGTTTTATTGACATGCAAATAATAAAATACGAAATAATATGCAAAGAATAAAATACCAAAGACCTTTATTTTATAAATAGGAAACCATTATGTGCTTTGTTAAAAACTACACTCAAATACATTCATTGAAATATTATACATTTATTTAAATTATAAAAATATAACACTGCAAGTGAAGTGAAATAATATACTAAAAATATTTTAGACCAGATATTATGTTCAATATTATCATCTTACAATTAGAAACAAATTCCTTTACTATGTAGTATGTTAAAAATTAGAAAAAAATATAGATAAAGAATTATTTTACGTGGAAATCTTGGTAAATAAAGAATGTCTTATTTAATTCTTCGTTGACAGTTACGTTAACAAATTAATTCTATTTTCATAAATGTGGTCAATCACGATAGCGAAGCATATAACAAACATGTAATAAGTAAATAAACAGCTTAAAACAAAATATTTTAATATTTGGATGGTATTAAATCCTATAAATTGAACTTTTGGGGTTTTGTTTGTAGTAAATTGATTCAGAAGTATATTTATATCTAATTTTTGAAAATATCACTTTCAATAATCATTAGACTTGTCCATTTTTCTAGACATGTACCAAATTTAATTATACTCCTCTTTGAAATAGTCGCTTTGCCTTGACTGCCAGACAGAAGTGGGTAGGTGGTAAGGTCTTTTCCTCGGAGCCGAAGGGTTGCAGGTTCAAGACCCGGAAAGATTCCAGAAATAAGTCGACATCCTACATGCTAACGTGCCCGCTGAAGTGTCGGAGCCAAATTCTCTCCCGCTGGCATAACGCAGAAGCTTCTAGAGGGGGTGCCTGTTCAAGGTGTAATGTCTTGATCCTGACCGATCAAATAAGAGGGCAGCGTAACAAAATAATTCTTTTATTCACTGCCTTATATATGTACACAAATACAACTTATTATCATCTAGGTTAATATTATTTACAAAATTCTCGCAATAGTTGAAAGTTAATCATGATATAGTTCTTCGATCAATTCGGTGAATAAACACTACAAAAAACGCTAATAGGCTATTAACTCAAACGATTACTCCAGGGGTAGCTCCAGAAATCGAACGATCTTTATCAGGTAGATCTTAACTCAGAAGCCCGAATCACACGGAGCTTCACACAAAATCAGGAACACCTTCCAACACCCATGTCCCTCCAAATCTTCCTTAAAACGGCTCTCCCTGCTCTTTCTCCTTTTTGTCCTTCAAAATAGCCTATTTTTATTTCCTTCAAATCTACGGCTCTCATATTCTCATTAATACACTTGACTTCATTCCATTCTTCACCCATTATCTGTTCCTTAATGGTCTCCAGTCGATCCTGGGAATGTCTATTAATGATTATCTTTGTAGCTTACCCTTCCCGAACACATGTTAATTATATTAAATTCACAGTCAACACCGGCTAAAGTCTATCTGACTTCGACACTTAATTATAACGGTTGCTAGTGATTGATGTGAGGAGTTAATTCATAATGGAAAAAAAAGTTTAACATCTGAATGTTTCGACGTTCTTCTACGTTGAAGATATGATGAAGCACACATATGTGATTATTTATCTGGATACAGCTAATGACCAGACAAATGACACTACTTGCGAAGATCCTTCAGTCCGGAGACACTTAGTAATGTGTGTAGTAACAGGTGATGTTACATCTGGCCTGAATGTCAATTATCAGGTGAGGGGAAAAGGGAACATTACAAGAAGTTGTCCTCGTCATACGAACTCGACTCAAAAATGTTCTATTTTACATTGCATTAGTGACATTCGTTCCGAAATAGCCCTAGTGCTGATTTAAAACGGTACATTTATATAACTAAATTAAAGGAATTGTTGTAATTAGTTAAAATTGAATTGTTAGTAAAATATATGATGTAATATTAGCTTAGGAGTGACTTAACTTGTTGAAAATGATATCGCTTTGAGCTTCAACTGGTAATATTACATTTTACATAGTTTTTCAAAACCTGCCATTTGTACGTAAATTCAATACTATTTATATCGCTTTGATTTTTATCAATAAATGCTTCTTCCAATTTTTGGTATAAAATGATATGATCTTATCTGAAGTGTTTATTAAAGTCAGAAACATTCCAGACTTTTTTTTTGAATAAGAAAAGTGATTACTAATCCTTTTATTTAAGTGGAAATAGCAACATTTGTCATTTGAAACCCAAAAAGAGATTACTTTGAAGTTCGCTTTGTCCTATAAAAGCTGCTCTTCTCTTTATTTAGAAAATTGTTAGTTTTTTTCAAGTTCTCAATATTTCTTGGCTTTTAATACTTGTATCAACATTAAAGAAAATTCTTATAACTATACGTGGGCATATAAATGAAAACTTTATAATATATGTATTTTTTTTTTCAGAAAGAAGTTTAGTTTATTTAAACTCCCATAATTCTAAGAATTATTAACATATTTTTTCTGCTTAAAGCATAGCTTGCTAATAATAAATGTTTTCAAACTTTAAGATTAAACTTTAAGAAATGTAGATTGATTTTTAGTAATGTTATCAATGCTTTTCGATTACTTCTAAGAGGACATCAAAACCTCTCCTAATTAATATTTTAGTGATAATTAGGCATTCATTTTTAGCTTGAATTCTATTAATATGTACAAACAAAATAATTCAAATCTTCCAATAATTTCTATACACTTTAATTATTTATTTAATTCGAATAATTTGCTATTGGAACCACAGAAGGCAAAATTTTATTCAGCTAGAAATTAAATGACATAAATGATTTTTTCAATTACATTATTTAACATTACTTTTTATACCGTTTTATCCTTTTGTTATAGAAAATCGAGGCAAAGGTGAAATTCCGAAAATGCTATTTATATTTTGTTTATATTTTAAGTAATTTAGTCGTGGACTACTCGATTTCAAATAGGTAAAATTGTAACATAATATGTAAATGAGCTTACTGTATTTTTTACACACTGAGTGGCCAAATTATTATGACCACCCCCTCAATACAGTGTTGGACCACCTTTAGCCCGTGATACTGCTCGCATACTTCTTGGCATAGATTATGCGAGATGTTGGTAGGTGATAGGAGGAATTTGACCCCATATCCAATGAACTACACTTTTCAATTCCTTCAGATTGGATGGCACTGGATACAGTTGTCTGATGCCCCATTCGATCTCATCCCACATATTCTCAAATGGATTGCGATCTGCTGACTATGCGGGCCAACGAAGGTAAAATCAGCGTCATATTCTACGAACAATCTAACGACAATACCAGCTGTATGGCAACGAGCATTGTCTTGTTGAAAGTATCCATCCCCGACTGGGTACACCATTAACGTAACAGGATGTACTTGATCTGCGAGAACACTTAAATGCTCTTGGGCATTCAGACATTGTTCCACAATAATCAAAGAACCCATGCAATGCCAAGAAAACATCCCCCAAACCATAATATTGCCTCCACCAACTTGAAGTGTTATAGCAATGCAGTCGGGATCCATGCTTTCGTGCTGTTTTCGCCATATCCAAACGTTGCCATCTGAGACTCATCAGACCACATGACCATTTTCCAGTCATCTACTGTCCAATCCTTATGCGTCTCGGCAAACTGTAGATATCTGCTGTTGTTCAAGGCTGATAGCAGAGACTTTCAAACAGGTCGTCGGATCCCATAGCCTATACGGTGTAATGTGCGCCGCACACTATGCGTTCAGAGACGTTCGCATTTATTCCTTCATTAAGATTCCCCGTTATTTGGCGTACTGTTACTATTCTGTTGGAGTGGACAACTCTGGCAGCTCGAGCATTCAGTAGCCTGTGGCGACCACAGGCCTGACGTTGCGACCCGGTATTCTGCTTGGTAGTCAACTGTCTATACACATTAATAACTGCTGCTCTGGAAAACTTCACAAGAGCAGCCGTTTTGTTTATATTGGTTCCGATGAAGTGGTTGTGAAGAAGACCGCCCACGTTTCAAAACAAACTGAAGAGAAAGGACTGTTCACGAGCCTGAGTGCTCTTGTTCCATCAATGTAAAATATGTTTCGTAACTGATTGTATATAATCATTGTACATAGACGTGTTCTGAGTGTGAATTGATAAAAATATGTTGCGTCTAAATCAAATAAATATTTTAAAATGCAAGTGACTGTATTTGCTGATGGATTTTATCATCTTTGTTGAGTAATTCATCGAATTAAAGAAGAAATAGGATAAATTTAAAGGGCCTGATATATCGAAACACTTCTGAAACGAAAGCAGATGTAACACACATCTTTGGCCCATATCTCCGAGCTTAACACAGTGGAATTAATGGTTCACTTGCCTTGCATTCTCTTCTTGTAACTATCTCGCCCTCTAGAGGCAACACTGTGAAGCAATATCTCATTTTGCATAAAACTGTCAAGTGGTCATAATAATTTGACCACTCAGTGTATATAATATGAGTAAGAATAACAACATTAGTTAATCACTAAAAACTTATTACAAAAATAACAAATATTGCACACATTATAATGATTACAAAAACCCACTCTTGTCACAAAACAAGGAATATGGAATTTGTTCACAGAATCTTGCCTAATATAAGCATCAGTATCACTTGTCTTCAAGTTTAGAAACGTTTAAACAAAACAAGATTGCACAGATAGGCATAGTGATGTGGATTGTTTGTTTTACGAATATTAGAATGTCACCATTATCAGTGATGTAATAAGAAGTTAAATTAGATGTTTCTAAAATTTCTTTTCTCCCCATTCATAGTTTTTTTCATCAGAGTTTGGGTCCTTTTTTGAAGTAGCATCGTCCTACGCCGCATGCTCCTACATATATTCACAGCGTAGAGCTCTCTAGCAAATATATCTGTTGCATCTATCTTTTTGACATTATTACATATTATGCTATAAGAATATTTATATGAAAAACCTTATAAAATATGAAACATATTTGAAAAAAATTCTTGAGATATGAACCAAAGTTTCAAACATTGGAAAGAATTAATTTAATATTTATTCAATATTGTTCATTATAAATTTAACTTGTCTAATTCTTTCCATTAAAAAAATTTCCAATGAAATTGCTAAATTTTAGATGCTATTAATTTACATAAACGCGAAACTGAATTTTGACTGTTGAATAATTATATATTTTAAAAATAAAGTTTGCTTTGAGAACAAATTAGTAATTCTCTAAAATTGAATCAAAAACTATTTAGAAAATCACAGACATTAAGAAACATTGTAAATGCTATGTAACCAATAAAATTGTTCTTAATTTTTTTTTGTTGTGTCATTGTAATACAAGTCTTCTTTTGATTTCTAAACACCCTTTAAATTTAAATTTTATACAGAATATCGATAATGCATTACATTTTACTTCAAAAGTTACTAAGAAAATTTGCATAATTTGTAATTTGTGAAAGATTATTTCAGTGATAAAATAATTCAATTAGTAAACTCAGCATATCTGTTCCAACTCTTAAATTTTTATGTGTAATTTATATGCTCTGATTTATATTCAATTATTTTATCAAACTTCTTTTATATAATCCACGACATGTACGAAATTGTTGTTTCTGATTATTTCCCTAAAGAAGTATATGCCAATTAAAACTAAAAATTTCAATTAAGAAAATTAGTAATATTTTTCAAGATACAAAAGCATTTGCTTATAATTTTATAAAACTCTTATACACTCTCATGCAGAGAAGGAGTAGCAAAATTAATGCTAGTGTAATATTGCATTTTAAATATAAAAAAAAATAGAAAAAACGTCAAATACTTTTCGGGAAAAAATAAATGACAAACTATATTTTAAACTGTTATTATCATTTAAAACAACCAAGAGATATCTCTGGACCATAATTGGACTAAGGAAAAGCGTTTTTCAGTTTAAAATTAAGAATTAGGGGACATCAGTGGCCAAATCTTTAAAAAGAATTGTTGCATTTCGGTAATTTTTAGTGAAGTGATGAGAAATTAAGATTTTTAAGCAAACTGCTACTCCAACATTTTGATAATTATAAACATTTTTTAGGCTCTTCATTTCAAAAATTTTTAATAGTATAACGGCTTTTAAAGAAGATGCATATCAATCCATTTTTATTTGTATTTTAAATGTGTATTAATCCTTTTTTATTTGTATTTTAAGATGTGTATTAATCCTTTTTATAAACATCTCGTAGGCCTAAATTTGTAGCCTAAAACTAAGCGAATGAAATAAGTTTTAACGTTTTTATTTAAACTTATATATTCATCGGGTCATGCTGTATGTATTATACTTTAAATGCATTCCAAAGGTTTGAATGCAAACGAAGTCAATTATATTGATTAAAATCAAACTTATAAATTTTTATTTATTAAAAAGGCTGTTGTCTCAAAACAAGAAAAATAAAAACTTCAAAATGATCCATGGGCTTCCATCTTCTTTTTCAAACTCCACGAACTTTTATGTAAGGAAATGAAATATATTTATATAAAATATATAGCATAAATTTTATATAGTTCTGCTTAAAAATTTATATATTCCTCTAAAATAGCAAAAAAAAATTTCTAGCAGTTATAATATTTTATTAACATTATTATAAAATCATGGAGTATATATTTCTTTCTATATCATTTGTGGGCTTATTTTCTCCTAAAATCAATAGTTTTATGATATTATATGTAAACGTTTCGAAACCACCTTTCTCAAACAAAGAAATTCAACGTCAACTATTAGAAAACTACAACTATTAGAATTATTACCATAACTATTACGAAAATTGGACAGCTTTCAAATATATATATTATTAACGTATATAAAAATATTAATATATATAACAATAAGCATTTTGCAATGAAATCTTATTTGTTATCCTTTAAAGTGATCCTCTTTATTCTTTCGAAATTTCAAAATGAATGTTGTAAATTAAAAAGATATTTTGATAATCGATGCTTTACATTTGTCTTTTTCACAACGCTAAACATTTTGTTGAAAATGGTTTGAATAACTATTAGAAAAATTAGACTGCTTTCGAATAAATTTTGAGCACCTGGAACATTTATCATTAAAGCTGTTAATATTTATTTTATACTATCTGGTAGCCGGCGCGTTGCTGCAGCAGAAGAAATAATTTTTGAAATAAAAAATTAACTGTCTTGTTTAATTAGGAATGATAGAAAGAATGATATTAATTTTCTTATCGGTAATGAATACATTCAGTGAAATTTTATGATATATAAAGGAGAAGTACAAATAATATTTATACTATATTTTTACTTTATAATTCAGATGCTTTAGAGTAGATAATTTTTTATAGGAAGGTCGATGGGAATAATGGGATTGCGTGGAATAAGCACATCTTCTCCAATCGACTTTCCATTAAGAATAGTTGCCTCTATTCTTGCCGCATATTGGTCTTTTGATTCTGATGCGCGTAATCTGGAAGAATATAAACGCTGTCATTCGATTATTGCCACATGTTGATCTTGAGGCTCTGATTTTGACCATGAATTTGCAATTCATAAACGATCTGCATTATTGTTCGCTTGTTCTTTTCCTCGTTTATTTGAGGAGCTCTAATTGCCTTATTTCTACCTGCTGCGCTGATCGCACGACGTTATTTATTAAGTGACTAACGTTTGGGGACATATTTTTTATCGAAGCAATCAACACGATATACGTTTTGATTGCTGAACATATGTATAACCGAGTGTATAACCGAAATATCGTTTGTCGATTTACTGAATAAATGGAAAAATTTCTATTTGCACTGGAAAATTTCCTATATATATAACTTAACTTGATCGGCATCGATAATAATAATTCTATTTTGTATTTGTGAGATACATTCTGAATAATATGTGCGGTTTGCCGCAGACAAAATATTGTTCACGCTGAATTAATGAGAAGAAAATTAGCACTTGCATTAAATATTTTCAATTTCATTTCATTCACATTGATTAGCATTGATTATAATAATTTTATTTTTTTATATACGTGCGGTTAACTCCGAATGACATGTACCGTTTACCGTTTATTGTTGTCTTCTATCAACTGTCAATTTTAAAATATAACCTTCGAGCAAGTGCCAGCAATAAGTTGACCAAGTTTCATCAGAATCGGTTGAACAGTATGACAGCGCATAAAGTACGAACAAACAAAAATTCCTTTATATATATATATATATATATATATATATATATATTGCAATGAAATTTTATGTTATTTTTTAAAGAATTCTTCTTTATTCTTGTGAAATTGCAAAATGAATGTTGTAAATTAAAAAGATATTTTTAAAATCATTGGCCTTAAGCAGATCTGTAACCGCAACCTTCATGACTCATTTGAAAAATAATTGAGCTATTAATGTGTCTATTTGCGGTTCGAATTCCAACCATTGTTGTTATCTAAGAACTGTGATTTTAATTCAGATTGTTATCTGTTTTTTATTTATGTTCTGCATAAATGTTCTTCATTACTTATGTTTTTTAAATGTATTAATACTGAGACAAACAAGTTGTGAGCAAATTCTTCTTTCTCTCATGATAAAAGCTAATACATCTAGTTTATTACTTAATTTTTCTCAACTATTCTATTCACCTAAGTGACAATGTAAATCCTCTTTAAAGTTAGTATCTAATTAAGGAATTTATACATTGTGTTTATTGTTGATCGAAAATCAAATACATTTTCTTAATAGAATTGTTTCGATTGGTTTTCAGTTTTCACCTCACATTTTACCTTTTTCGAACTTATTATGTAGTTATAAGAAACAACAACAACTAAATGATTCCAAATTGAAATTTTAAAAGGATTTTTTTTTTGAAATTGGCTTATTACAAAGAATACTGTATATACATAGTAAAAGAGTCTGGGCAAATTATATAGAATAATGATAGTATATTTAATTATGAATAAAAATTTAAATGGGAATATATTATTTAATCAATATAGTGTAATTGCAAAAATATCATCCAAAATTTTATATAAATTCGCGCTTTTAAAAAATGTAGATCTATTTTCAAACGAACATATTTGGAAACTGAGTTTATTTTTTACTAGCCGCCTTTGGCGACCAGCTGGTTCGCCAATATTACCGCTCGCTACAATTTTCAATTAAATATTTTAAGTAACTGGTCTCTTAATAGATTCTCAAACAAAACAATTTTAATCTTCAAATTTTGATAGTCATACCAAACTTATACTGTTGTTTAGATCGTTTCGTTCAATTTACTCTATATATTTTGCTAATTTGTTGTCATTTCCGGTAAAACGTCAACTTTAATTTAAAGTGAAAATGATGAAATTGCAATTAATATAAAGATATTTTTTAATAAAACCAAGCGTTTTATTTTATTTATCATCTTTATTGCTATTTATTTATTACTATTATTATTGAATATGAGTATTGCAAACAGAATATCTCGGTATTTAAGTCTTATGTGAACTACAAAATATTTTTGATAATTTATGTAATATCTCAAAGAATAATTCAATAAAAAATTCTCAGATTTAGCATAAAATTCAGTTTTTAGTTTTGCTTTCAAAAGGATTGAAATGAAATCAATAATAATATTTTGTTCCAGCCTATAAATATATTTCAAAAATTATGAAATCTAAATTTAATGCAGTAAGGTATCATATTCTGAGAAATATTCTGGACACACCAAATTTTAAATAAATGAACGAATGTTTCTATTTTCCACGATCAACTAAGACTTATTTATGAAGTTTTGAATGTTAAAAATCTAGAAAAACTCAACATTTTCATAATCTTAGGCCAATTATTCTTAGAAACCTGCGCGCTGATTGGCGTATTTTTTTTGAAACGTTGGATAGAAAATCTAAAATTATCTTTTTTTTTTATTGAATAGTGATATTCAAATTTTCATAAATCAGTCAGTTTAAGTGATTGATTTAGTTGAATGGAAATTAACTCTTTTTATTTAAAATATTAGTGTTTCAAGAGCATTTTGTTATTCGTGATTTCGACAGCAGAAGCTTATGTAAAATCAAAAATTCGTTATTTATTAGAGCATTTATGTAATTAAGTTACATAAAATATAATCATTTTTCTATTTAAACCATTTTAGTAAATCTGTTGTGTTCGCGCGTCAACAAAAATAGAATGCAGACAAACTTATTTTGAAACTAAATCTTTTTACATTATAGATAATATTATCAAATTTACATCAACTTATTTTCATTCAAAATTCTAGCATCGTTTTTAAACAACAAATTAAAAGTTCCAAAAATATCACTGTTGCCAATCTGAATTTCACAACTATTTACAAAATAAAATTTATAATTATTAAAATAATCGTTTGCTACTTTTAAATAAATTATTTACGATTTATGTCGCAACAGATCTGTGTCTTACTAAAGGTTTACAAATTAGCTGTGAGGCCGTGATTAGAATGGATATCTTGTTCATATTAAACAAAACTTGCATTAAAATAAAACTTATTTATTGGATTAATAATATATAGAGTGTAAAAGATCATAAAAGAATTTTTCATGAATTTATTTTTTAGAAAAAATAATATTTCATATTTGTTTCATTTCCTACAGACACGTGACGAAAATTATATTTTTGCAGATTTCATTTCCAAAAAGATTTAATTTATTTTCAGTTAGAGCTTTAATCAATGTGATGGCAACACTTTGAAAAAAACTATTTTTTTCTCCTGAATGCGAAACGTGCTTAATCCTCAGTTTTATTTTTGACGAAAAAAATTATTGAAAAACATAGTTAAAATATTTATTTAAAAATTCATTAAAAATAGAAATTTAATGTTAAGATTAAAACATTAGTATAATTTAAAAGATAAATTTTTGATCTTTAACGTGATGTAAAAATCTTTTTTGTGCGGTAATATTTTCGGAAGTTATAGTAGAAACACGTCAAAATTTTGCTTACTTTTTAAATAAATAAAATTCTAATTAAAAATTCGAAAAAATAACCCCCAGGTGCACATTCCCGGCCTCCAAGGTATACACGTGCCAAATTTGGTAGCTGTAGGTTGAATGGTCTGGCCTGTAGAGCGCCAACACACACACACACACACAAACACACACACACACATTGAGCTTTATTATAAGTATAGATATAGATTAAACTCTGCAGCTTTATTTCTTAATTGGGGCTTTTCAAATTAATAGTTGACTTAAATGCAATCACACGCATGATTTGAAATTGTTTGGTTTTACTATGCAAATTATACAGTTTCAAACACAATGCCAAAGAAATAAATCCGAATTTCCTAAATTACTGATAAGATTTCCAGTTTAAAGCCTTTTGTATAATCTTTTAGTATTAGTAAAAAAGATATAAATTTCTAATCCATTATATATTTATTTACTGAAAATAAATTATCCAAAATTTGGGAAATTATAAGTTCTTATTAATTAGAATTAGTCATTATAAATTCGAATAAGTCTGAAATATTTACTAGCAAATAAAAAATTAGCTACCTCTTGATATATAATTTTTAATTTTTTGAAGCATTTAAAAAATATAATAGGTTTATTAACCTTTTCGTCGTCCGTAACGCGTCTAGCACGTTCAAGTGAAACTTCTGCAGGGTAGCCGTAAGGCTCTTCAAGCATTCTTCTACATTTTAAAACGCTTTCTAAACATTTACTTGTTTGAGTTTTTATTTTTGTTTCTTCTAATACGGCGAAAAACAGAGGAAAGACAGCAATTTTCGCGGACACGAGAGGGCGGCAAAAGGGTAAAAGAAAAATAAAATGCATTTTTGTAAGATTTTTAGGATTGCTTGTTTATACCAAGACATATCTATTTCCAACCAATTAATAGAAAAGTGTAGGTGAGAAGAGTACCAGAAAGAGCAAGAATAGAGCTCCGTCGGAAATAGACGATGTCGCAGCCTGAAAGCTTATAATCTGATAATCCATTTAAACTTTCCACGCAGCACCTTCGATTAGTTTTGTCCAAGTACAATTTTCTCTCTCGTATTTTTCTTTCAAAGGATTCCTTAAGTTTTTTAGCATTTTTTGAAGGCCCACCCGCTATCCACAGACAGGCCAAGAGACCTCCGGATGAATTGAGGAAATATAAGCCGAATGCACAAACAAAAATATAAGAAGAATCATTTTTAGGCACAATTAGGGCAGTCAGAACTGTAATGGAGGCACAGAAATGTGCAGCACATATGAGGAAAGATGAGACAGAAAAAATACTCTGTGTACAAAGTACAGCTTGATGAGCTCTGGATTCTCTTTTCAAAATATTTGCTTGTTTAGAAATTGTGAAATTTTGAGGAGAACAACTATCAATTTCAGTTACAAAATCACTTATTGTTGTGGATATTCTGTGACAAAACTGGCAATACACTTGAATAATCAGGTTGGTCCATGTAGGATAGACAGAATTTGTCAAAAGTGTTTTGATGAACAAAAGTATTGCCATCCAATGGCGATTTAATTTGAAGCCGAAAGTGTAAAGGAAATTCCCTTCTGTAAATATACCATTACATACGTGAAGGATCGCAAATGCAATAGGCGTCATGCAAATTGAAAAAGTCACAAAATTCTGCATTTTTGGTTGATTGAAAGAGTTCAAGTTTCTGAAGAAATTGAGCAATTCTTTCAACTCCTTTCGCTTTCGCCTTAGTGCGATCCAGGTGAAAAGGCTTAGTTGATAACAACTTGCTTGAAGCAGAAACGTTCTTAAAAAAAACCAATTGCTCCGAATATTTGAAAGAACAACTACAAGATCATTTACAATTGATAAAATAACTGATGTGAAAATTACTGAAAATGTGAGTTTTTTTCGAAGATTACTTTCTGCATCTTCCAACAGAATGAAAATTTGAAGAAACCATAGCGAAAAATTCGAATTATTGCGTTGAATATTTCTAAGGACTTGCATATTGTATTTTCGCAATTTTATAATTCTTGAAGATATATCTTGATTCATCTCAGTGCTGCGTTTTTCAAGATGATGAATTGTGTCCTCTTTGCTTCGTCGCCGTTTTCTTCTTCAAAAAATGAAAAAGTATATCAATGTTTTGAAATTCGTTTCCCAGAACTCTCCAAACAGAACGTTTAAATGTATCCTTAAAAATTTTTATGCTACTGTAGAAAAAAAAGTTTCAATATGAAAGTTTTCAAGAAAAAAGAGTTAAACATAGACACCACCATAATAGATTTTCAAGCACACATGCTGATTTTTTGGAGGCTGAACAGATTTTCATACAATAAAGAATAATTCATTTCATTACATTTGAATACATAGCTCTGCAATATACGATAATGCTGAATAGGAGTATATTAAAAAGGAATATTCTCGAAATATACATCTTAATATCTCTAGAAATGCATTTAGTTGGTTTTTTTAATATATAATTTAGATAAAACCAAATAAATTCATGCTCATCCGTAAAACTTTCTTCTGTAGTTTTTACGTTAAAGATAGTTTTTAAAGTAGTTTAAACTTTTATTAATCGTAATAATTTCCAAAATTGCTGATTGGTTCAGCCAAATTATTTTATCGATATGATATTTCTTTCTGTAATGAAATGCTAAGATTTCGCTTTATCCTAAAAGTCTTTTCAATATAAAACAACAAATCATTCACATATTTTAAGAAACTTTTTCTTCAAGAAATTTATTTTATTTCTTCCACTAATAATTTATAAGATTTTATTGAGCAACTTTGTCACAGCTAGTTTCAGTAAGTTTTTACATGTATTTTTATTAATTCCACATGTCGATATACCCATTTTTGAAAAATCAGCATGTCATATAATTTTACACTTTTTTCCAGAGATGTCGTTCCTTTTACAGATTTGAAAATATATATAATATGAAACTAAATGAGAATCAAAGCTACCACTTTATCTCTCAATAACAGGCGGTTCTTCTTATTAGCTGAAATTAAATGTTTTTGCTTGTGATTGATCTGCTGTTTTTGAAAATTATTTCTTGATGTTGCATATTCAATAACACAGAGTCTCTTTTGATTCACTTCAGCAGGATCACATCTGACTGTTATGTCATTGGTATCCACTACCAAACAACCAAAAGAAAATCGTTTGAAATATATGAAAACCCCTTTGTCCAAATGAATTGCAAAATGTTTAGATTTTGTACAAAAATTCTACTTAAATTCGTGCCTTTCATTTGCAAATGTCAATGCTAATTTCAAACCAGAACAAGGCAAAATCAGAAATACAATATACGGGATTTCATGTAATGACACAAAACCTCAATGACGTGGATTGATTTTTAAAACCTCTTCAAACAAAAACATTTCCCTTTTAGACACAATAAGCCTTTCATTGCAAATAAAAAATTACGTTTTAAAAAATGATTATCTAAACATTCAGTTGATTCTACTTTTAGTTTTAACAAAGCACAAAGGCAAAACCTCTCACTTTCTCTCAGATAAAAGTGGAAAAATATGGCATTTTTGGGGTTTTTTAAAAAAAATAAAAAATACAAATTTAGATTATTCAGTACTTGTTTTAGGTAGAAATTTTATCTTTAGAGCATATATATATATATATATCAGCATAAAATCTGAACATGAATTAGATAAATTAAAGAAAAAAGGTATTTTAATAAAATGAAAAGGCATATAATTTGTACCAATTTAAAATAACGTGCAGTGTATTTAGGAACTCAATTATTTTGTTATTTTTTAGAATAATAATGGAAATTGCTTTGTTATTTGTTATGGTAGTATTACAACAATTATATATTTAAAAACTGCAAGAAAAGATAAAAAATGGCCTATTTTTTGTAAATAAGTAAATTTTCCATCAACAAATAAGGTAATAAAGGACAAAGACAAATTTTCTTTCACTTTTTGTAGAAATTTTATCTCAATATACATTTTTTTATAAAAAATTGAATGAAATAAAAATTTAAAAATAAAAAGAATTCTAAAATAAAAGAAAATCGCGGTAGGAACCAACGTGTTTTAATTAGGTTTAGCAATTATATCATGTTTTTCAGATTATAGAAATTTCATTATTTGTTGGAATAACAATGAAAGTTGCTTTTTGAACTTAAATTCATGATCAAGCAGTATTATATCAATAGACACAATACTTATAAAATAAAAACTATTTAAAAATAATGAATTACTCTCTTCAAAAAAAAAATTTTTTTAAGTATCTTTTTACAAGAACAACCAAAAGTAAATTTTATATGTAGTTTAACACACCTATGATATTTATGAATTTAAACTATGACATAAAGAATTAGTTTGATTCAATTTAACTTTGAAAATATGAAGATTGAAGAGTTCAATATTTCGATACAAATTATAAAAAATAATGTCTCCTGAAATGTCTCTTTTCATTCATAAAAATTGTTTATGCTTTCTAAATATTAATTGTTTTATATAAAATTTATTGAAAGTTTATTTGAATTGAAACACTATTTCCCATTTCTCTATAAATGACATCCGTAGCTCTAAAGTCTTCAGTTAAAAATCTCTTATGCACGAAAATTCGCTTTTCTTGAAGATAATACACACTTCTATTGTATTAAAGTCGTAAACAATTCCATAAGTTAAGTTCTTTTCGAAAAGTCTGATAGGCCAAAAAGTATCATTGACATTGATCACTATCGTCTATTAAAATGAATTATCACCGACTGTTTCAGTATTTTATTTAAAAAAAATCCGGGAATGTGTTTTCTGAGCTTTCTATCAATCAAGATACGATTCTTAGTGATAAATAAGTCAGTACATGATATATAAGTCAGTCAATCTATACATCTCCTGACCAAACCCATTGCCAGCAGTTCTGATTTTATGATCTGCTCCGAAAAGAATTGAGATCATTTGTGATATTAAGAGCCCTTGCTTTTAAAGATAGGGGGATTGATTAATTTCAGACACAGTATTAAAATTCTGCGTAACTTTCTGATATTTATTTACCAATTTTTTCCGCGTCTGTACATCCAAAGGTTAAGGGTACATGAATACAGTCACATGCATATAATTCAAATAGTTCATGCATTTTGTTTTGTACAATTTCCTCATCGTATACCTTGAGAAAGCTCCCTATCAAAATGTAGTATCACTTCATTTTCCTTTATCTTGAATCATTATGATAATTTTCTATCAGTACTGATGGACATGACGAACGAGTGCTGACAATTTTATTGAATTAAAAAAATACAAGAAGATAATACAAAAGTTTGAATATTTACACATCATAAAAATTCACACAAGAATCTTGAAGAACAAGGTTTTTTTGTACCAAGTATTAAATATAATATTTCAATCAGAAATCTAATTATAAAAAAACCCTGAAATTTGAACAAAAAAAATGGAAAATTAAAAAGAAATCATGCATCTAAAACGAGAAAACTGAAGTAAATAATAACAAATAATAGCAAATAAATATAAATATAGAGAAACAAATAAAACAATTATAACAGATTTTAAATAATTCATGATATTACTAAAAAAATTAGTTTTATAAAATACTTTTCTCAATATTTGAATGTCTATAGTGTCTTGAATTGCAGTGGTAAAAAGTTTACGGTCTGTCGAAAAAAATCTAAGCGAAATGAAAATCAATGTTTTTAAATGTATACCTTGATATTACAGTAAAAACAACAATCAAAATTTAGCATTTATTCCATAAATTAAACCCTTGGTGATATTCCTCAGACTAGGATAGAATTTTGTTTTAAAAAAATGCTAATATAAATAAATTTTACTAACCAGGCTGTTAATGAATATAAATCTGCAATCTATTTATTTAGTATATTCGAATCCTGTATTCATACTTGGCTTTTCATATTATTTCGTCTTGCATAAATGAAAGAATTGAAAGGTGCGAGAAAAGTAGCCAACAGAAAATTAACAGATTTGATTTAAGAATCTGCAAAAAATGAGCTAAAAAACATTCAACATTTTGTTTATTGATAGTTTGCTACCAGTAACATGATGTGCCATATTTAAAAGATAGGAAACTAATTCCTTAAGGTACTTGAATTTCTTTAGATTCCATCATATATATATATATATATATATATATATATATATATATATATATATA
>JAPMOR010019209.1:46531-76206 GCA_026543865.1 Argiope aurantia | reverse complement strand
ATATATATATATATATATATATATATATATATATATATATATATATAGGATGGAAGCCTAGCTACCATCTGAGTTCCAAGGCGAATGAAATAGTCGAGTTGTACATTTCATAATTTAATAAAAGACAAAACAGTTCCAAGGCAAATGAAATAGTCAAGTTGTACATTTCATAATTTAATAAAAGACAAAACAAACATAAAGACGGCACGACATAAAATTAAAAAGGAAAGAAGTAAAGAGTTAAAAGGGCGGTAATCTATGCAGAGTCGTAAGTTACCGTCTTTTTTCTTACATGAGACTAATGGAGAACAATAATCGGAACAAATATCTCTAATTATATCCTGATTTAACCAATCAGTTATTTGCTCATTTACTTTCTGTTTTTCAGGAAAAGAGAGTCGCCTGGGTCTTTGACAAATAGGAATTTGATCTTGTAATACAATACTCATTTTCAACTTAGTATCCTTAGCTTTAATAGGTTTATAATTATTAATCAATGATGACAATTCATTTCGAATATTTGGATCATTAACATGTGATAAATCAAAAGGAGACATTCATCAATCACATTTGCAACATGAAACAAAAAATACTCATCATCATTGCTGCAGAAACGAATTCCGTCTTTACCAAATGTAAAATGAGTTTGTTGCAAAACATCAGTTCCAATAATCATATCAAGTGGAAATGTGCCATCACTAAGAACATGAATTTTTGCAGGTAATGTTTGATTTTGAATAGTAATAGAATCCTGAAAGAAACCAATACTTTGAACTGTATTTGGGCCAACTCCAGAAAAAGTTACATGAGAAGGATGTAATAATGGGGAACCAATTTTTAGATATGTATTTTCATTAATAATAGTGGTTTGCGACCCAGTGTCACAAAGTGCAGTTAATTGAATTACTTTAAGTATAATTTCAACATGCATGGGGTTTTGGGAAAAGGTTTGAGCAGAGATTTGGTGTACAGTTCTGGTAGGTGTAGCAAGTTTAGCGTCAGATTTGGATTCGGCGTTTCGTGAATTTTGAGGGCAATTAGAATGAACATGGCCAAAATGTTTGCAGCCGTAACATTGTTTACCAAGTGTCTTATTCGTGCAGTGGATACTCTTATGTCCTTTTAAACCACAGGAGTAACATACTGGTTGTGGGTTTGGAGTACGCTTACGGTCAAATTTTGTATTATGAGTGAGATCAAATTTTTTGTCATTACTTTTCCGAAAAGTTCCTGAAGCATTAAATAGCTTTTCATAAGTTTTCAATTTTTCCTTAAATTCAGGAATTGATTTACAGCCGTACAAAATAATTTTATTGTTTGATGAATCGGGAATTCCGTTTATGACATACTCGATCAAAGAGGATTCATCAAGAGAACCCTTGTTGGCAAGATCTCGCATGGCCAAGAAATATTCTTGTAATGTTTCAAATGGTTTCATACGTCGAGATTCCATCAATTTATGTAATTGGATGCCATTTACCCTATCTGATAACAAATGTTGCTTCATTTGTTCCCAATTTGTAATTCCACGAATAGATCTCATTAAAGTTTACGCGGGACCTGTCAAACATTTCTTAACGAAAATAATTTCGTGAATTTGATTCCTTATTTCATATAAATTAAATATATCTTCAACATCAGAAAGGAAAGTTTCAATGCTGTAATTATCTCGTGACGAAAAGGGTTTTACTAAATCAACAATATCTTTGAGACTAAATGCCTGGAAAGAATTACAACCAGAGCATTGCGTATCAAATGAAGGCAATGAATTTTGGGCTGACTCATCAAGATTAATGTGCGGTATCTGGTATTCATTTTTCAAATCGGGAGGATTGAATTTATTACCTGCGGTTAGCTGCGAGTCTTCGATTTCCGTTTTTGATTCTTCAAGGTCATCCGTTTCACTCAGATAGCTACGTCAGATAGCTACGTTTGCAACAACGAAAGATCGCTTAGATTAGTTAGAATAATATACTACATTTTTCTAAATCAGTATGAAATTCTAAATGCAAGAGATTACAGATAGAAATTAAATCATTAAGCGAAAATTCTTTTAGAACTTTCTGTTTCGCCTCTTCCAATTGAAAGTTAGGTAGGAATCCAGAAAATTTGCGTAATCTAGAACGGTTTTGCCTGTCGCCGCCTGAGCCAAATATTAACTTATGCAAAAGTTGGATTTGGTTCTTACTACCAGTTTTTAGAGATTTAGAAATTTTCGGGCAATCATTTAGAGTAACCATTATTCTCTACTTCAAGCAACTATCACACAAAGATTCAAAAAGTAATATCAATGTCTATAATACGTAGGCACTCAAAATTAAGATATTAAATCAAGCTTTAAAATATGCATTCAAATATAGAAAATAAAATTCCACATCAAACTTTCAAATAGCAACAATATAATAAAATATTATTTCTCAAAATATGTAATCTTCATAACAGTTTTTGTTCAAGAAAACAAAGTTACGAATTCAAATATCAATAGTATCAAATGATTAATTCTTCAAAGTATATATCAAATATTTCTTTAAAATAAATCTCTGTTCAAGAAAATAGAAGATGTAAATTCAACATCAAAGTATTAATTCAAAATCTTTAAAGTTCTAATCTCAAAAGCATCAAAATTGTAATTTCGAAAGTGTCAAGGTATTCTTCGAAATAGCAAATATTCTTGCAAGAAAACGGAAGAATTAAGTTCAACATCCGAGTAGCATCAAATAAGCAAATTTATCTTCAAATAACTTTCGCTTCATCAAAATTATGCAAAATTAATAATTCTTCATCAACTATATAACTCTTAAAAAATTTCGAAAATAACTCCTCAATTTTCTTGCAGTTAAATCTTCATCAATTTTAATATTCCATCAACCATCTACATTTTCTTGAACAAGAATCTATGTATTCTTCAAATAATAGGGAGAATCATCAAAATGTACTTAAAGTTTGTCGTTCGAAGTTATCAGTTTCGGGTTTTGGAAACCGTAAACACTTCTTTAACTTCCACGTTAATCCATTTGGTTTTAACACAAAGTCCTAGCACAACATCACTAAATTTGTAGCTCAACACTGGTTGCCCATCAAAAGATAACATGAAAGCTGGGTCTAGGGGTGTTGTAGTTTTAAGGTAGCCAAGTTCGATAGGCCAGAGCCCCCATGTAGGATGGAAGCCTAGCTACCATCTGAGTTCCCAAGGCGAATGAAATAGTCGAGTTGTACATTTCATAATTTAATAAAAGACAAAACAAACATAAAGACGGCACGACATAAAATTAAGAAGGAAAGAAGTAAAAAGTTAAAAGGGCGGTTGCTGCCCATTTACATCAAGTTGGTTAACATCGCAGACATTCAGTTACGCCACACACAAACACCAAGTCCAATGTTTCACTTTTTATTCGCTCAAGCTCATGTCCGTGTGACGTCAGCTGGTGGATAGAAGGTAGATGCAGTGCCACCTGGTGGTCCATGGAACAAGGATACCACATATATATATATATATATATATATATATATATATATATGGCCGATAGCTAGCTAGAGAGCTCGGAATTTCATGTCATCTTGATACGACTAATGCCAGTGCTATTTTCTACACGATATTTAATTACAGAAGTCGAAACGAAGGTCACCTAATTTGCATCTGTGCGCGTATAAATCTTTGGTATGCATAATTTAATATCTGACAAATTTCTTGAATTTTAACCTTATATTTCAATTCTATTGGTAAATTAAAATGTTAAAGCATAGTAAATTTCTGACTTTGAGTTAATCATCTCTAATTCTTGAAACAAGCATAAACATATTCGATTAAACAGTTCTGCCATCACGCTTCCTTTAAGTTTAATGTTAAGTTCCTTAAGTCTTAATGTTTAAAAAAATGTATTGTATAACTAGTATGGAATGTGCATTTGTGCTGAAAGAAAATGCTTTTCATGATGCTAAAAATTAAAGTATGTTAAAATCAAGGCTGAATTAACAATCCCATATTTCATTAATTTTCAATTTTGAAAAGCTGGATCGTTAACAATTCTATATTTCGTAAGCTTACTGGTAAATATACTGACTTTTCTAGAATTCAAGAAAAAGAGAATAAGGCAATACATTGGATGACTTTTCGGCAAGTACAAAAGTCATTGTCTATAAATTAAAATATGTTCAGATGTAATTATTTCTTGATTTCTGCTCGAGTTTCTTTGATACATTCCCAGAGATGCCATCTATCTTTTAACTATAGCATCTTGACATATGATTAAGGAAAATACAAGATATATTTTACATCAAATGCGATTTTATTTGTGTTATATAGCTCATACAAAATACAAAAATAGGAATACAAACCTATAAAAAGAATAAATTTATAATATTGACTTATTAATGTTTCAGTTTGAATAACATGCAATGCAAAATATTGTTCGTTCACCAAAAGTTGGCATTTGGCTCCGCCCTCGTCATGTGGGATCAGACGATACTATTTCGATGATTTCGGAAGGAGAAAGTGATCAAGAAAGGTTGCCAATTGACGATCGTTAGCTTTTACCCTTTTTTATATTATCATTTCAGTGAGACAATTGACGAATTCCATGAGTAATTGACTGACATTCAACATACCACACAAAATGTACATCTTTTAAAAGATTTTACCCTTAATTTGTTGTCTTTTTCTATCTGAAAACAATGCTGAATAAAATCTTTATGTTTTCAGCTGATCAAAATAAATAAAATCTAGCCATAAGGATATTTATTTTATATTAGCTTGGCATATGCTGTCTGTAATGTAAATAGCAATAACACTAACCACTTCTTTTAAAATTGGAAAATATTTTAAAAAATTTTTTCATTACTGCATACCAAATTATCAAGGAAAATTTCTAAAAAGAGATAGACATCAATTTTATCAATGCTACTATATTTTATAAAACAATTTATTATTTCATGTTTAATCTGTACACTAAAAAATAGATAGTTCAAATTTTAAAATAATATACAATACTTAGTATTGTTAACACTGAAATTTTGTTGCTGAAGTTGACATTTCCATTTATAAAATTTATTAAAAGTTGGAAAAAATATAAATTTGGTTTAAAATATATTTTTCTTAAATTTGATAAATAAGTTACAGTTATTATTTTTTGGAATGAGACATAATTCAGAATCTAGTTATAATGAAGAATCCTGATTTAAATTATTTCATGAATAAAAATAGTATTTAAAAAAATTGCATTACATTTGTAATATTACAACTTGTATTTATTAGAACTAGCTAATAAATCAAACATCAACTGGTATTTATTCATACTGATTGAACTGATTAAATTTTATTCAAATGTTTCTAATTAAAAATAACCAAGACATTCTTAACAAAGGAAATGAAAACTGTAGGAATTAGAATTAATTTCATCGTCATAACTATCATCAGTGTCATCATCACTAAAATTGCTCTCGGTATCAGAATCCGAATTGATGTTGAAAGAAATGTTTTCCACGACTTCTTCGACAATGCCGTCAGTTTCCCAATACTTTTTTCAATGTGCTCTATTTGTTTGCAATGTTTTTCCCATCTCATATTTCCAATATTTATCATGGCTTCCGAAGCAAGACTTTCAAGACGTTGAAAACTCATGTCGGTAGTCGCATTTCTCTCTCCCACGTAACGTTTAACATCCGCCCATGAATTCTATTGGGTTTAAGTCACAGTGGTATGGGGGAAGTCTCAAAACATCATGTCCTTGTTCTTTTAGAATTTCGTCAATGAAATATTTTTTTTCGCCTCTTGCATTTGCAGCAATCAGTTCAAGTAACTGAACTTTTCGCATTTTTTTTATCATATGGGATTTGCTTTTTTTTCCAACCAGGCACACATTTTATCCTTTTTTGAGCTTTTTGTGGGTACGGAATCCGTCACTTTTGTGTGATAAGCTGCATTATCCATAACTATTACCGAATTCGTTGGAATATTAGGTAGCAGCTTCTCAACTATCCATTTTTTTAAATTATCAGAGTTCATCTGCCCGTGATAATCTCCAGTTGCAGATCCAGCTTTAAATATTAATCCGGCATTTGGAACGAAACCAGATTCTGATCCAGCATGAACCACAATCAGACGATGACCTGAGCTATCTATGATGGCAGCAACAATTTTTTCACCTCTCCAACATTTCTCGAATGAAAGATTGCTGTCCAACCAAATTTCATCTACATAAACTATGTTCCTCGTTGCTTCTCGGAAATTTTTCATTTTCCTAAGAAAACGAAATCTCCAGGCTACAATGTGCGATCTTTCAATTAAGATCTGTCTCTGGTTTCCGCAACGTTTGTACTGAAAACCTGCAATGTGGAGGTATTTCCATAGAGTTCCTCTTTTCCAAGGAAAATTTATTCTTTCCTTCACCACAGGAAGCAATCGAGATAAAGATGGAATTTTGTTATTTGCATAAAACTCATTCACAATATTTCGAAGAACACACAGATCAAAATTGTCCAATATTGCATTTCGAGTCTCGGGACGCTTTCGATGTTTCCCTGGCATAGATAACTGTCCATTTGTAGAAATATCTTCATTTTTAATTCGCTTAATTGTTCTAAGTGAAACACCAGTCGCTGAAGCAGCACGTTTTGGGGCTTGGGAAAGGGGAAACAAAAGTGTTCCAGCTCTAGCCTCATCTTCACAAAATTTAGTAACATTGTTTATTATATTTCTCTCTTTCGAGTGAATAGTTCGCCTTTTTAAAGACATTTTGCAGTTGTTAGCTTTGAAAAAAGCAGTTTTTGAAATTAAATATATATTATTTATTAATAACTAGATAGAAGAACGAAAAGTACGACAGTAGACGATAAAACAAAGTGAAAAAGAGTAAACATTCGCCGTTTGGCGCGCATTTAGGGTTGTCTCATTAACAAGAGTGGGGGAGTTTACTCGTCTTCCCCGCGCTGAAATGAACTCTACCTCCAAGAAGGCGGACCGAAGTGCCTTCTCCTGGTGAACATAGAATATAAATTCTTTACCATATTAAGTGTGCAACTCATTACTTTCAATCATATTTGAATTAATCAATTCAATAAAATTTAATTCATTCATTAATCAAATTTAATTCATTACTTTCAATCATATTTTTATTCCCACAAAGACATAATTAATTTTTAAACTCAATGGAATACAAATTATACTTTTATAACTTGGCAATTCTACCTATTTCTTTATTAGCAATACTTCACCAAACATAAAATGTTATTAATGTTTCTGATATATTACTATCATCTTCTCTAAGGTTTTTTTAAATTCCCCTTTTATTCTTTTCTATTAACAATTCTAATTTTATTTTTAATTTCTTAAATTTCTAGAATCTTAGAAAAGAAATTTTCTGGACAACTACAAACGAAACAATACGTTGACATTCTTTGCTCTTTCTAAATGTTTGCTTATTTTAATTGCTTATAGCCTTTAAAGATGATCTTCCAACAGCTGAAAATCCCATTCAAATCAAGATAGGAGGAGGATTGTTAGACCATTCGTAAGGGTTAAAATACAATTCTTTAATACATTGACAATCGCTATGAGAGTGAGAGATGCACATAGATTTAAGTAGTCTTCAAAGAAAAATTATATTACAGAATAGTGATGTTGCCTCCTGCTTGTATATTTGTCTAATGTACATTAAAAATCTTTATAAATATGATTGATTTTTAGAGAATTCAGTAAATTTTCAATCTCTTATATACATCTCTTGAGTTTTATTTTACTGTAAAACTTCTTTATTTCAGACATTGCCAAAGTTTAAAAAAATAAAGCAAACTTAAATGTCAAACGTTTCATAAAACTTTTCTATATAAATGATATTTTGTAATTTTCTTTTCAAAATATTCCAAAACGTTACAGAATAAAAATCATAAATATTTTATATTAAAGTGCAAAACACTATTTTTTTCAATGCTATCATATTTGCCTAGAATTTATTTTTCCTATTTCTAATCAATTTTTGAAAAAACTTTAAGCTCAATTTACAATACATTTCATTACTGAATTGTATTCCTATACATTAACTAATTTTCATTGTTGCTACTAAAATTTCGTCCTGGACCATTAGCCTTTGCTGAAGCTAAAGATAAGGAAATTTGGCTACTTTTTTTCAAATACTATTAGCCATTGAAGAGATTTCAATATAAAATGGTCACTTGGCAAAATTAAAATTATGAAAAGAGATAACGTATTTTGTAGGCGCTTAAGCTTATCATATCATATTGTTTGACTACTTTATCTTAATATTTTTCTCATTTTTCTCAATTCTCTTATGTAATATATTGGTGATATTTGTGTCATCCTTGATAAATTGAACTTTTCTTTTACATATCAAGGCATTTTTTTGTTTTCAAAATAAACATTTATTTGCATACAGTCCATATTTTCTTTTTTTGAAACAGCATTAAAAAATACAGAGAAAAGTAATCTTATGATTTTTCCGTTTCTTTATGAATAATATAGAATGTATATAATGTATTTGTGATCTTTGTTTCATCCTTGATAAATAGAACTTTTCTTTTTCAAGGCTATTTTGGTTTTGAAAATAAACATTTATTTGGACACAATCCATATTTTCTCTTTGAAACAGCATTTTAAAATACGGAGAAAAGTAATCTTGTGATTTTTCCATTTCTTTATGATTCTGCCTATTTCATACGTACATGTAAGCGATTGTACAGGAAGAAAGATGTTCCCTATTTTTCTTAGATGTTATTCTATGAGAAATAAAAAGATTGAACTTTGAATTTTCAAAGCAGAAAGGATGTTTTCATTTTTCAGACAAACTAAATAATCAGTATCTGATATAAATTCAAAGTAATTCTCTCAGAAGAAAAGTTTGTGATTTGATCTGCGTGTGAAAAGTTTGTGTAAAATTATAAATAAAAAGATAAAAGTAACAGAGCCTTCCTTCTCACATGCGTTTCTACATCCGTCTAGTCAGCACGATAATAATGATTCAAAAATGGATATCAAATAAAATGTGCAATTAATTAACATGAATTTAATAACTGATATATCATTAAAATCATTATTTGGATAACATTTTAGAAAATTACCTACAGGCATTTTTTTAAATGTAACTTCTGTCAAAAGAAAATAATTATTCAATAAAACAGATATGTTTAACTCTAGGCAATAAGATTCGAAATTCATAAGCATTCAAAGAGAGTGAAACAAAAAGATGAATTCTTCAAGCCTAGTCTGCTTTGGCTTCACTGCAGCATTTTTAAATTCAAAGGGAATAAGGTTTTGTTTTTGGAATTTTGTCAATCAGTGAGTGTTCTGCGAATTTTATGGCTCCATGAAAAATCGCTCCGACTTCATTCCCGCTTGCTTATTGTTTTATTTTCGAATTGATTTCGGTTTTAATGCTTTCATTTTTTTCTATTTCAGTTGATCATGAAATTCTCTGATCGAAAGGAAAAAGCAGATAGGTTTACGTCGACACAAATAGAGTCAGGATGCATAAACACTCAATGACGTATGAAGAAAACGGAACACAAAGGATCTGATGGATAAATTGCTACTGTAACTAGAAGTTAAACTAACAAAACTAAAAGATTAACTAAAGTAAATAACAAAAATTAAAAGTTAAAAAGCGTTTCAAAATTTCCTAGGTATTAAGTTTAGCATAATATTACATTAGCCATAAATTTGCAGAAAATACAGGAATCCAGTCATTAATTACATTGCCGTTGTTACTTCATTATTTTTATTATAATTTTCATTATTCACACCTTCAGAAAATGAATCATTTTTTTATTTAATTATTAAGAATTGCAGTGAAAATTGAGAGCTAATAATTCACGAAATCAAATTAATATATTAAAATATTTTTATCTTTATTCATTCGTTCCCCAAGGTTTTTAGAATTATGCATGTTTATAAATGAATGGATCAAAATTGTAAAGCAAATATAATAAGACTCTAGCGATTTCACATCACAAATGAAATAATTTCCATTTTATTAATTCCTTTTTTATATGATTGTGGATCTCTATTATTTCAGTAAAAAAGGGATTTAATGGATCTAAAATTTAATTTGATATCTGATGTTGTATTAGTTGCATTGTAAGTATTATAAGCATATGAATATTTTCTAATGTTATTTCAAAATAGCTTTTGTCATCATTCATCTAAACAGCTTTATTGCTGCTTTTGTTTGTAATGCTAGTGGACTAGTTTTTAATTCTATGCATCAGTGCTTTGCTTTAAAATGGAGCATATTCATGATAATTTCAAAGCTTTTATCATATTTAAATTTTTATATTCATGGTTGGAATATTAACTTAACGTCCAATTCAATATAGTGTTTTAAAATGCTTGAACGCAATACTGGAACGCCTAAAAGTGATAGTCGAGATTTCAAAAGAGGTGAAATCCCAGAACGTTTTTTTCTGAGTTGAAAGCTTTGGTGTTTTTCTTTCCTGTAGAACCAAAAAAATGTCCTAATATTTATTTATTATATTCTTGATTATTTGACTGAAAAAATATGATTAGTATATTTGGAATCCCATTTTTACAGCATACTCATTTGGTCAATAATTCATTTTCTTCTTGAAGTTGACCTTTATTTAAATATTTAGATTTCTTTGCAGTGGATTGGATTGGGCTTGTTTCCTGAGTACCTGGCGCAATATTAGGCATTCTTGTCTAAACTGCGCCAAACTATTCATATGGCTACATTCGAATTGTTTGCCTAATCCAAAATTCAATTTAATTTCCGAATATGAACTAGTTTTTGCTTTTTTAATTTATTATCAATGGTTTTATTTTGTACTGAAAAATAACAAAGTGTGGTTGAGAATGTCCAAAAAAGAAAATTCTAATTAAATTCCCAAACACTTAGTGATACATATTTTCATCCTACAATGTATATATAAATCAAATTTGATGGTTCTGTCTCCGCCGCTGCGGCAACACATTGCAAATGACACAAATAGTGACGCACACGCACTTGCATTCTCTTTTATTATTAGTAGAGATGTAAAATGCATAGATGATAAAAACTATCCTTTCTGTCTCAGAGTTCACGAAGAAAAGAAAACAAGCAATTAAAAATTTATTGAAGCAATTTTAATAACTTTAGAACTTTATTCCAAGGACAAATAATGTGTACTCTCTCGGTCATGTTTTCCTTTGTAAATAATTTTTTGGTGCATATATGCCTTTCCATATTGTGAAAATAATAAATTCTATCAAGAAAGATGATGCCATACTTTTTATATATTTGCAGAAATAATTTTTAATATAATTTCAAATCAATATAATTCCTGTAAAATAAACCAAATTAAACTTTTCAAAGATTGATCTGTTAAGTTTTCATCCAAACATTAGTTTCTTGTCCATTTTCGGGGCAGTTACGATACTCTTCACGCAATTTCCATTCGCAAACTGTTCATCATAGTATTCATTAACTTTTGCCAGAAATAAGAAATTTTATTAAACAACATTAATTAAATTTCGTCGAGTTATTTATGTAGGAATAATTTTCTGTGTGAATTATTGATCAGTGCGTGATAGCACTGGTCTCTTCATTGAAACATTTATGCAATATGTCTCAACGCCAACACTAGTTCTAAGAACAACATGTCTTGGAGGGATAAGGTCACTAGAAATCACATAGGAAGGTTGAGTGAAAATTGTTTCCAAACAAAAATGCCAGTACTGCATGTGCGCTGATTTTTTTATGATCTTAATGATCTTGCAGAAGCTCTGTATTTCAACATAATAAAAAATCAAGATCCGGTTATTATAAACCATGAAGTCATAACAATTCTCATGAACCGAAATTGATCATTACCAACGGCGCACCAACAATACCACAAGTGATATCAGCAAATCCAAAATATATGATTCAAGTGCACTTCATCGCAGTTAATGTAAAGACTTTTCGTAGTCCCACATATTCAAATCAATCAATATCGTCACCAAGATATTTATTTTAAATGTTAAAAAATATTTTAATATTCATTTGCTGTTTCTCTTTTTTTTTTTTTTTTTTTTTTTTTTTGTTTGTTTAGAGGATTGTGTTTGATATGAATCTCTTCATGCATGAGTTTTGTAGCTGTCCCAGACAAAGGATGTGATGCCTCTTGATTCGACTATGGAGGAGCATTTTAAAGCTTCATCCATTTTCGATATAATTTTAATCTGCTAATGACAGATGTAACACCATTGAAACGTCATTCATTATGATTTCACTCTACAGAAAGTGGACACATATGATATCATTTAAACTTGTTATAAAATGTTAAAATGAAATGTCTAAGCAAGAACGTTAGGGAATTCTATACATGGACACCGTCATCTACAGTATATCTATCCGGTATTCTATCCTGTATATCCTATTCTTATGTTAATTCTATTCTCTATAACTTTATCTTAGAACTTTGTAACACTCATATTGAGACATTCTGCATATATAGAATACAGGTATAACACCATATGCTTTGCGGAGGATTATTTAGCCATTTTTCTTGCTCAAAATGAAATGATGGTCTACTACATATAAAGTTTTTTTCTTAAAACTACTGAAAAATCTCAAAACTAAACTCTTGCAGAAGCTCTCGATTTAAAATAATCTAAATTTTTTTTTTCTTTAACTTAACTAACCAACATTAACAAAAACGAAACCGGAAGTAGCGTGGAAATAACCGGAAGTCAGTTTTGGGGGCTTGAATACCATTCATATTCATTGTTTAAAATACATTAACGGTTCTGTTGTGAAATGTGAATTTGTAAGGCATTTTCAAAAGCGAGTGGTTGCTCAATTAAGAGCTTTAAAAAATCTATTAAAGGTCTCGGGGGTGAAGGAAAGCTTACAGACAACGTCATAAATAAATTACAAAACTATTAAGGCGTTGCAATAAGATATAATGTTGGTAATTTATTTCAGATTCAAAGTGCAACACTTGCTGCATTTGCTCATATTTGTTACAGTAATGAAAAGACAATGCATGGACAACTTCCAAAAGGAAAGGATTCTTGGAGCAAATGCAGCCAACCAACCAAATACCAACGTGCATTTTCAGGAGGCAGAAATATAAAAGCTCAAGTATAGGACTTCAAAAAATATTATGAATATTATTAAGCCTACTTATATTAAATTACGAAACCAAAATCATCTTAAAAAATGCCTTCATGGGGAAACAAAAAATGTTAATGAAAGTTTGAACAATCTATTATGGACAATTATTCCCATAAATACGTTTGTTGAATTGAAAACTTCGCGCTTAAGGACTAATATAGCTGTATTCTTATTCAATGATGGTATTTTCTGTCATAATAAGAATTTTTACCGAACTGGATATTATTCCAGGTCATTACATGCTAATACAATACAATACCTTAGGCAACGAGCGAATTGTTGCTGCAAAAAGACATCCTTTGCCTGTTCCAAAATTGTCCAGAAAAATAAAATGGACTATTAGAACAAAAAAAATTAATAAAACAGAGAGTAAGGAAGTGGGGAATGTTGAGTATTTAAAGTGAAATATTATTTTAGATGTATACAAATAAAAATTTTAAATGCATTCTTTAAAAAATGTGCCTTTTTTTTGTCAAAATTTTACTACGCAAAACATAATTTCGCATAAACTTATAGATATATTTTCTTGAAATTTTGTATATATATTACCATAAATGTTATGAAGACAATAAACTGAGGATTTAGGTCTAATGTTAATAGTTTTTGATTTTTAGCACTTTATCGCCAGTAGTACCTATTATTTTTACAGTATTTTTACCATAAAAATCATCAAATATCTAAAACTTTTTTTTCATTTGTATATTTTTAATAGCTTTTAGTTCATTGCTTTTATAAGTACAATAACTCTGTTGTGTAGAAATTTATTTTAAATTGGATAATTTTAATTTATTGTAAAGTGTTTAGCGTTTTGCTCGAATTTCATCAAATGTATACTAAAATATATCAATTGAATTAATTAAATTATTTTTAAATTTTTTAATTGATATCATTCATTGTTTTGAGTCATAATCATCAAAAATATCTACTAAAATTGATAATCGAAGGATTTTTTTTTAATGTGCCTCAGAACCCGGGCCAGAACCTATTGGGAATAAGGAAAAATTCTGTAGTTTTTAAGCACGTATAATGTTATGCATTGTCGATCCTTAGCAATAATTCTGATCCAACTGAAACATTTTAAACAGTTAGTTTACTATATAATTGATGATTTATACACATTTTTTTCAAATTTTGTCAGATTTTTAAATTTGTGAACTGTCAATATGAGTGAAGAAAAAGAGCACATAAGACGTATCTTGTATGAGTTCCAAAAAGGAAATAGCTCGATAGAAGCTAAAAAAAAACTTGTGTGACATGTTTGGAGGGGAAATGCCATAGATGGTTTGCGAAATTTTGTTATTGAAGGAATTTTGTTTGTTGAAGGAAATTATATTTAATATGAAAACTCATGGCCCATAAAGAAGCTGTGAAGTCCACCATATCGGAAGATAAAAATTTGTCAGAACAGTCAAACTTCAACAACTGAGCCGTATTTGTAAATTTATTTCACTGTTTTAGAAGTTATGACAAGTAATCAGAATGCTCCATATTTGGCGCGTAAGTACAATTTAAAATGGTATTTTTTTTTTTTGCTGTGTAACATATAATTCATCAAAGTTGATGCAATGACTAAATTAATTGTATTAATTTGTTCAGTGAACATATGGTTACCATTGGTGGTAAGTAAAATGGCTTCAAATATCACATCTTCAAACTCAAAATATTCCTCCGACCAATTTCGTAATTTCTTGAGATCGCAAAAAAATAATTCACTTCCACAAAGATGGAGTTCGGGCAAATTTTTCTAGGCAAGCAATGCGTTGTTTTGAAAAATAATCCCTTTAAATCAGCGATTCTCAACCTGTGTGGCGCGCCCTCCTAGGGGGGCGCGAGCCCACTAGATGGGGGGGGGGGGGCATGAGAATATCCAAGAGAAAATATTATTTAAAAAATTGATTAACTGATTGAAAGGAAAGCACACATACACATAGAAAGCAAAATATATTTTGACATATTTAATAACTTATTAAAGTAAAACAACGTACTAAATAAAAACTTATTTAATCAACTCATACTAAATTAAAATCAAATTTAATAATTATTAGTGACTTCCTTGGCCCTGTCTTGCAGAGCAACGTTTATTGAAGGAAGGCTTAATATTAGAAATAACCACTCTCAGTTCTGTTTATATATTGAGCTGAGATCGCTATTTTGTCTTCAAAGAAACCACAGCAGAAAATACAGTTTCACAAAGGTAGGATGTTTAAAATGGTAATAGAATGCGAAATGCCTTTGTTTTTAGAGCAGAAAAATCATCCTCTACTCCTGCCCAAAATTCAAATAGTGATTTATTACTAAAATGCCTTTTAGTTTCGCCACTTGTCGTGAAATCTATGAATTTTTCTTCCTCATCAATTGAGAGTCCCTTCGGGAGTCTTATGAAATGGATACCTAACCCACTCGTAACTTTCTATCAGTTTGTCGTCAGCAAGAAAATACTTTTTAAAATTCTTTGTCAGCATAGCTAAATGATTTTCAATGGTTACAAAAACAACTTTTACATGTTCTTCTTCAGCCTTGTAAGTTTTAGTACAATCATTCACATTTGTAAACATTGTTAAGTTTTTTTTTTTCTTTAAATTTCTGCTCCACAATTGCAATTTTCTACAAAAAGCATTAATATCACTCGTATCCATCATATATGTATTTGCTCCTTGGAGTAGAAGATTCAAGTTATTTAATTTCTCGAATATGTCGACCAAATAGCGCAATTTCATCCATTGCGAAAATTCTCGGCATCCGATCTGTTTTCTTCTTCTAGGAAAATTACGATTTTTTCTCTTAATTCATAAACACGTTGTAAAAAATTTCACACGTGATAATCATCTTGCCTTGCTATAAAATAGTAACGGTGAATGTACTGACCCCACGTCTTTACAAAGTGCGGAAAAGATTCTCGATTTCAGGGGTCTCATTTTTATATAATTTACTACGGTTACAAACGTCTTACGGAATCATTTCTTTCGAAGCCAAAACTTCTCTGTGGATCATGCAATGTGTCCAGACGCACAGAGGCGATTTTTGTTTTACAAATGCTTATAGACCTTGGAATCTTCGGAACATTGAACTAGCACCATCGGTGCATATTCCGACGCAATTTTCCCATTCTATGTTTGCCTCGTTCATGAAATCATTTAAAATAGCAAATAATGCGAGCGCTGTTGTTTTGAGTTCTATTGGTTTGCAGAAAAGTAGTTCTTCTACTCACATATTATCAGAAAATCGAACATAGGCAATTAAATGAGCATCTTTATTACTATCCATTGCTTCATCAAGCTCTAATGAAAACAATTTGTCACACAACTTCGAGAAAAGCTGACACTGTACATCTTCAGCTTTATCACCAATTCGACGAACAACAGTATCAATTGAAAGAGGTATGGATTGCAATTGTTTTGAAAAATTATCTCCTAAAATAATTTCTACAATCTAAATCGCTGCTGGCAAATTAAGCTCTTCACCAATGGTGTGAGATTTTTTTACATCTAGCTATTTTATATGAAACTTTCTAAGATACAATTAAATCTTTTTTACTCACAGACAAAGTTTCTTTAAAAAATGATTTTTACTTTTTATATGATTTTAATTTTAATTCGAATGGATGTCGTGTTCATTCACTTCCACAAACATTACTTACTTTTTTTCTCTTTTGTTAGTCATGCTTCTGTTTTATTTTTTTATTATTCGAAAAAATGTATTCACAGTTTCTAAATTTAGCTCACCCCGTCTAAATTAACTTTCATTAACGAATTTATCAATATTTATGAATTAGCCAATTCTTTTAACGTTATCTCCCTGTTTGGCTTTCATTTCAAATATAATATTTAAATTTTCCCCGCTTTCATTCGCTTCATCTTTTAACCGCCCGCATGGCAAAATGCCAAATGTGGTTTCTCGCCATCGTTGGCACACTTTTACTCTAGTTTTGGCAGTTTGTTAAAAATAATTTTAAAAAAAGAATCCAAAATACTCAGTACACATTATTGTTGTATACATTTTATTGTAACAGGGGGGGGGGGGCGATGAAAATTATGATTGAAAACTGGGCCGTGAATACTGAAAGGTTGAGAAACCCTGCTTTAAATGAAATAACTAAAATTTCTGCTTAGAAAAAAAAAGAGTTTCTAGCTTATGGATTGTCAGAAAAATGTACACCAATAAATTATTTTGATTTTTTTTTTTTTTTGACTATCGAAACCAAGTGTGTGCGATCATCGTCAAACACGTCATTCAAACCCTAAAAATGAAACAACTAAGCAAATGAAACTTTTATGATGATATTTAGGTTTTATTGGACATATTTCGGAGATCACTTCAGTTTTAATAGTCTCATATTATGATATTTTAGAATAAGTTTCATTATATGGTGTATTAGAAATTTATATATGGAAGGTTTCTAGGATGTAACCAACCCAATAACCAAATTACGAATGTGTCCAAATATATATTAAAATGATATTATCATATTTCTTCCAATCAGTGTGAATTTATTATTATTATTATTGAAAAATTGGGAATTTCTTCCAAAAAATGAATATCTATAATTACAAGTTTCAGTTAGGCACAATGACCGTAAAATAATTTCATCAAACTCGCAACTTCTTTTCAAATAAAAAAAAGATTTCGTGCTGATTTTAATAAAAGAACTTCTGCTTAAATTATTCTTATTTGCACTTGTAATATTTTTTATAGAAATACAGCTGACTTTGTAAATTATATATCACTCAAGCGGATCTTGAACAGGGCATTTGACAGTTAAAAAAATTATACTTATTGCAAATTTCTCTGCTTTTTTGCATCTTTCTGAGAGGATGTTAATACAAACTTCCTAAAAGAAACAAGGGGAAATCCAGTGATCAAAATAAATGTTATAGTCTTAACTAAATTCGTAATTATAGTTTGTATGAGTATGAACTTCATCAAACTTAGATAAATTTGAATTTTCATAATCATATTTTAATTTACATGTGCCCCAGTGCTATCATGAAAATTCCGAATCAAGACAGATAAGAAAGCGAAGAAAAAAAAATATGTTGTAATAGTTGGAGAAACCATTTTATAAACGAGGAATAATTCAGACAATTTTAAAACACCATGTTGGTATTTTATATTAGAGCAGTGCTTATCAGATATTTAAATATTAGATCAACTTTTAACTTTCAACTTTCTCGTATACCTAGTATAGTGAAAATATTTTTATTTACAAAAAAATCGAGCTATGCATTTTGAAGAATCTCCAAATACCATACCTCCTTGGTATTATGTCTGCCTCTAAACTCTACAATTCAAAAATTGATTGTGCTATATGAATGATATGGTCTGACATAATATACAGGATGATTATAATTAAAGTTATGTTTTCAAAAATCTATAATTTTAAAACTATTGGTCAGAATGAGTTGATATTTTAGCAGAAAAATTGTGAGTCAATGAAATTTCGTTTTGTAAAGGAAAAAAATATTTTCAAAATGTGCCGATAGAAGGAGCTGTCAGTGTTCACATTGTCCGGAAATATGCGAATTACTTATACGTGACAGACACACCGCAAACTTCGCTACTTCAAAATTGCAAAGCACCAGCTCTTTGCCTGAATACTTCATTATGACTCTGACTATGAAGGATCGTTCTCTGCTCTTGAAGATTTTTTCAAAGAACAATAACTGCGCACTTACAGATATCAGGAATTTTCCGACATTAAAATCCATAAACACTGGTACAATAACCCCAAATAGTTTGCAAAAAATGATTGCTAAATTCTAAGAAACCGGTTCATTTGACGTGAAATGAGATACAGGAAGGAAACCAGTTTCGTATGCGGCAAAGGAAGATGTGGCTACAGCATTACAAGAACAGTCTAATAATAATGCTGGAATTAGCAGTGCACGGAGAGTTGGCTGAATGCTGGATATGCGGGTCCCTTTACCTACACTGATACTGGCTAATGGTATTAAGTACTTTTACGTAGCCATGTCCTTCCGGCACTTCAGCAGTGTGTGTGGATCGTACAATATTCATGCCAGATGGCGCTACTCTGCACATTACTACTTCTATGAAGCAGCTATTGAGTGCTCATTTTGGAGATGATACAATCATAAGTTGCCATTTCCCAACAACGTGGCCGCCACGTTCCCCTGATTTAAATCCGTGGTGAATTTGGTTGTACCTGAAGAATGTTGTTTACAACGGTATGGATTGAAAATCTAACAGATTTGAAGGCAAGCATCAGACATCACATCCATTGTATCAGTGCATATACCCTCCGATCTATTGTGGAGCATGCAGCTTTGCGCTTCCAATTAGTACGTAACAATGCGGAGGCCATATCGAACAACTTATGCCTTAACCACCAATCATAAACATGTTAGCACCATGAAACTCTTTTTTTTTTCTCTTTACATTGTCATTGTTGTCGCTTTAAATATGTATTCTTGTCTTATCTCTAATAATTTTTAGTAAACCATTGAACACTTTTATTTCCTTTTGGCTAACAATATTCCTGCATTTAACGAATCCATTTTTGATCTTTAACCAACAGCGCCATCTACCGGAAAATTTTCGAACCTTTACTCCCTTTTACCAAACAAAATTTCCTTGCCTCACGATTTTTCTGCTAAAATATCAATATAGTTAGAACAACAGTTTTAAAATTTTCAATTTATGAATTCGTAACTTTAGTCATAATCACCCTGTATAAACGTAATATATGGCCTTAATAACAAATGTAGTGATTTTTATAAATTGGAACATATAAGACAAAAAAAAATATCCAAATCAAAAACATAGCACGATGATTTCATAAAAAGTCTTCAATACATTAAACTATTACATCAAGAGAATGAGATATTAAAAAATGCATTATTCACATAAGTTATCCCCATAACATTTATTCCAATGGTTAGGAATGAAAGAAACCATTGGACGAAATGAATGGAGGACCATCATTCATTTCATTCAATGAAGGAAACTGAACATTTAATTCGTTCATTGAGTTTGTTCATTTTTCACTAAATGGTGGTATATCTAAATCATACGCCTGTCCATAAAAATAGGTGTGGGGAGGGCAACATTTTTATGACTACAGCTGCGAATACAGAATGTTGTACGATATATCTAATTCTAACTGCTCTCAAGTGTCTGAATAAAATCAATATTTACATCTGGAAAGAAATCTGTAATGCTGTGATGATCAGTACCGCGAAATGGTGTGGCTTCACATTGATTTTGTATAGGCATCTAAAACGCAAATAATTCATTTTCCTTGGTATTCGTTCCCACGCTAATGGCGTACAAGGAGAAAGACAACTATTTGTTGTTTTTTCTTGAGAATAAAATAGGTATAAAGTATACCATATATTCAAATTCCACATTTCTAATAGGACCGTATCTCAAATTTCCCGGATCATTTCGAAAAATTAAGACAAATATTCCAACGCTTTGTGGCTATTTTAGAACAAAGTATTCATTATTTTCATAAAGAGTGTCTCAAAATTAATGCAAAATTAGAATTTGCCACCATTCGTGCAGTAAAGTGTCGCAATCCTATTTTAGTTAATTGCAGAACATCCTTTGTTTCATACAAATTTATTTTAAATACCCATTAAGAATTCCTAACTGAAATTTCAGCTAAAGTTCCTTTCAAAAAATTAATTAAGTTGCACTATTTGTAACTGCTTTCGTTTGATCCATTCTAAATCACGCTTTGTGTGTTCATTTCAGGGAAACAATTAACATTTTTAGTAAAAAGATGCTGAGTAAAGAAAATTTCAAATTATTTTCGATATTATTTTTATCTTCACAGCATAATAATGTATATTTTATAGCAAAATGATTTTTTAAATCATTTACTTTTTATATAGGTTACTCAGCATTTTTTTTTTTTTTTTTTTTTTTGCACAAAGAAGGAATTCATTTGTTTGGGAATAGAAAAAAGGATTCAGGGCAATAAAAAAATACTTCCGTGAAAAAAAATGACAGAATTTCGTAACGAACTTACCAGCCAGTGTTTACCTGCTAACTGGAAAAATTCATTAAACAGTTTTCTCTGAAAGTTATATATAAATTCATTAACAGAAACATCACAATATAATGTTTAAGCATGAAAGTAATATATTTGCATTTCTATGTAAATTTCTTAAATTGAAAAAAATTATTTAAATGCATTTATTATTATAATTCACTTTTATCGATCGTGAATACATATTGTTATCTTCTTTATAGATTTGCAAACAATAATTATTTAATTAGCATTATTATAGTTTAACATAAAAATATCAGTGAATAATATATGAAAGTTTTCTTTATTCCTTAGAAATTAAAAAAATTATAATTAAAAAAATTAGAAAATCTCTCGATTTTTTTTTTTTTTTTACTAGAAAATTTGTTAATAGTAAATCCAGTCCAGAATTCAAGTGAAAGTAAAGAAGTATTCAAAATTATTTTGAATGATTAGCCATATTTTAAAATTATAAATTTTCTTTATTTACTTCTATTAAATTGGATGTGAATATAAACATAAATAGGGAAATCATTTATTAAATATTTAATTATTTATATTTTTGGTTGATGATTTCTGTGTACGTATAATGTATTTACGTAAATAAACCGGACATATTACCAGATTTTAAAACTTGTAATATATTTTCAGGAAAACATAATTTTTAATTAGAAAAAGTATTGCTACCGATTATCATCAGTTGTTTTAAAAAACAATGTTATAAATCATAATCAAGCAAATCATAAAATAAGTTTAGAGCGATAATTTTTTTTAATTTTAGAAATTTAAATATTAATAGATATGTAATATATCTGTTACTATTACTTGGCCGGGGTAGCCTGGTTTTTAGAGTATTGGATTCGCGTCCCTTAGGTTACGAGTTCGAACCCTGCCGGCCGAAGATTCCCCGCGTGCTTGGTGACTAACGCGTGTATAAATCTGTCGTGGTCACAAAGTCCTCCATGTCGAGAGTAATACCACTGGGGGTACTGGATCAGGGGTGATCCTTCTCTGAGTCAGGTCTAAATTACGATCTGTGAAAGAGTTAATGAAATGCGTGAATGAAGTCCGCCCCGTAAAAAGGGTTGTGACGAGTGTGTAGCTAAGTCGTTCTCTTGGCCCTAGATGGCGCTACTATAGAAACAAGAGGCGTTTCCCCTCAGGCTTAAATCGGCTGTCTTCGAACATGGCAAATGCTTGTCCATGGCAAATGCCATAAGAAACAACATTAATTATTTAGATATTTAATTAATATTAATAATTAATAACAATAATTAAATATTTAAAATTTAAAATAGATAAAAATTAATCATAGATATATATATCATAATCTAAAGAAAAATTAAATGTTTATTACAGCTGAAGGTTTGAAAAATTAAGTTTCAATTGCTTCAAATTGTTTATTTATTTATTTATTTTTTTTTGTATAATGAGTTTTAAAAATTTAAATTTAAATTAATCATATCTTGAATTATATTACTGTTTTGTCATTATTACATCTAAGTAAACTAATTATAATTAAAATCAGTTTATATTAAAATAATTTCAAAATTAAATTCGTTTTGTATATAATATCACTAGAGACTTTAGCATTATATTACACAACGAGAAAAAAATGGAAATTATTCTTCTAAATACATATATATTTTTTAATGCTCGACTAATTCCTTGGATTGAATATATCCGACGAATAAAAGTTTGAAGTCTTACACATCGTTGTTTTTCATAAAAGATTTGAAACTATTTAGTAATTATCACGAATTAGTTAATTTTATCTAAGAATTCATCTGCAGTTTTTATAATTACTGTAAATGTACAGATTTAGAGAATCATCTAAAAAGAACATTCAATTATTTTTCTAGTATTGAGAAAAAAATTATTCACTTATTTTTAAAAATGCTGATATATCAGAAGAAGATCTTACATGTTTGTCTTCAAGAAAATCACTGATAACAGTTCTATATGTAACCCAGTTTTCAAGCGTATTGTCTGGGTCCTCAACGCCTAATACATTCTTGATCCATTCCCAGGTTTTTTCTTTCCGCTTCCAAATATGCGTAAAATAGATTATATGTGCTTATTATACGGACGTCATCTTCAAACCATGCTTAGAGACATCCATCAGAACAAAAGTTTTGAAGCCGCATTAGTAGCATTTGGAAACAAAAAGACGTCACTTCATTTAGCTACTTTTACGAACTTATCTGTTCAAAATTTGCTGTTTACGAATGCCCATTCATTCTTGGATATTTTATATTCATTAATAAATATTCGAAGTTAACTTACATAAAATTATCATAAAAGGTTGTACATTTCTTGATTCATACTTCTAAATATTTTCAATATATAAAATAGCTGTATAAAATATTTAAACATATAATATATCTGTATAAAATATTTAAATATATAAAATATCTGTATGAAACATTTAAATATATAAAATACTTGATTTAAATTTATAAAATATATAAATTTAGCAAGATGTGAGATTAAATAAATTTTCTACATTATTACATTCTGGATATCATTTAGTTTATAATATGATAATCTACCTATAAGCATATTTCATCTGCCAACAGCAAACTAGCATATTTCTATACATTACAAAATAAAAAAAATTGATTTTTCTTGGTGCATTTAAAAAAAACTAAACATTTCAGTCAGTTTATATTTTTCACTTCTATTAGAACGACATTTGCACTAAAGAAATTCTATCCTTCATGCACATTTTCTCCCCACGTCAACACAAAATCGATCTTTATATGACTTTCATTCAATAAAATAATTGATTTTTTTAAATAATTAATTTTTTAAAAACATATTTAAAAGTTTTTTTTAAATAAATTAAAATTCTTCGGAGAAAAAAACTCAATTTTTGCAATAAGAAACTTTTTTATTATTTAGAATATTTTTATCCTTAGAGTGATATATCTTTTAAATTTGTGGAATTCATTTAAAGTAAAAACCATAAATTCAAAATTCAAATAGTTATCGTTAATTGAAACAGAAAAGGGATATGATTGAAAATAATAAGATGAAACACAGCTAACACAGAGTAAAGCAGGGCAAAGAATGATAACGCTTCTCTGAATTTTCTTAAGGCTTCCGTATGCTTTCAGCTTGCCAGATTCATCCTGCCATAATTTCCATCTCCTGTTGCGATTTCATAATCAGAAACAAGATATATCTAGATATAAATTTGAATTGGGTTATGAAACTGGGGGGAAATATTTTAGATTTTATTTAAAAAAGAAAATTTAAAAAAAAAAGATTTTTTTCAATGATAGATTGGCATGAAGCAAATATTTATCTATCCAAATTTGTTGACAATGGATATCAAATGTTCACTTTCTTGTTCAATTTTGGTATTTTTACCTTCTTTATAGCATTTTTAATTTGCTCTTTGGTTGTTATTTATTAATAATTTATGTAGTTTTATTCTATTCCTTTTTTTTATTTTTATATCATATGATTTTTCTTCATTCTATTTTAGAAGATTATTGCTAGCTGGCTAATCAAATAATTTTTGTATCTTCCTTAATTCCATTAATTATACTGTGGAATCATCTAGACATTATTTTATTATGGAATTAGGCTTGATCATATTTGGTTTTTCTGTAATCACTATAAAAATCATCTTATAATCGAAATTCTTATGCTCTTGGCTTTAAAGTTGCCTTAGTTGTTTATAGTTGTTCCCCTCATTGTTACGATACATTAGCTTAATAGAACCATACACAGCGCAGTAATTCAAAAGCTATTCGTTCGAAGAAAAAAATGTGTTACAATTTTCTTCATATGCATTTCGTTTAGTTTTTGTTCTGAAATAAAATCGTCGATTGATTATGAGTTTAAAATTCAAAGAAACAAATATGGTATACTTTTATTCACAAGAATTTAATTTAATTTTTGTTCTGAAATAAAAATCATCAACTGCAGATGAGTTAAAAACAGAATAGCAACTTAACTTTGAAAAATTTATGAGCAAAAAGTTCTACCTCTGGAGAAAGTTCCTCCACTAGTTCATAAAAGTCTTCAGCCCGATCTAAACACAAATAATGAAATATGTTTTATTGTTCAATGATTTTTAATTACGAGAAGGCTATTAATTAGGCCTCAAATTGATATAATACATTTGAAAGTATAGAATATTTCAAGGTTATTAGTTAATATTATCATTTTCAATTCATATTGATTTAATCGCAACCGTCCTGGGGTTTGCTAGTTTTTTTTTCGGGGGGGGGGGGCGGAGTTGCGGATAAAAATATATAATGCAAAAAAAAATACATTCATAAACAAATGTTTTCAATCTAAACAGAAAAATACTTATCAAGTAATGTAATACGCAATTAGATATAAAAATTTCGTCAAGGTTTCACCCAAGTCTGTGACGAAGAACGAAACAAAAGTCCCGTTTTAATTGAAATAGAATTAACAGTGCGGAAAGTAGAAACATTGCTTCGGTTGATCAACGAATCTCCATCGATCGTTTCATACCTTAAGTTGTTCTCATGGTTTCGCATCTCCCACAGGGTGGACACCTCAGAAATGAGAAGAGAAACTTCCGGTATGAATATTGATTCTCTCTACCATTTTGGGTACAGAAATGTCTCCGTACAGAAACGGAAGTCGGTTGCCTCCAGTCGATGACGGTCGAGCTTCTCACAGGAAGAGTTGTACCACAGCCAGTGATGGCCTTTATGACTCAACCACAGTTCCCGCCAGTGTTGCTATCGCGGAGGTTCGATCAGTCAGATTTAATCCGAATACCTTTAACAAGGAAAGTCGTAGTAGCCTTGTGTGGTTATGGTTTAGAATACGAGATATGGCAGGACCAATTAAATTTTCGAAAAATGTTTATTAGCATTTTTCTTTACCTTCAAATATAAAAGAATTCAAGGATGCATTTTCGAATGATACGGTTATAATGTGAGTGAGCATCATATATTCCGACAAAGGAATACAAAAAGATTCAGACGAGTCTATCCTCAAATTCTTTTCCAGACTGTTAATGAATGTAAATACAAACTTAACATTCATTAACTGGTAATCACTGGTGACGGATAATAAATAATCACTGGTGACGGATCGTATTCATCACTACTAAAACCGAATCAAAATACGCTTCGATGCAGTGGAAAAAACCTTCATCCCGAAAATTCAAAGCTTTTACATCACCAGTTTGTAAGATTATGCTTAAAATAATTTGGAATTCAAAAAAATGGTTACTATTCAACATAAGCCTTACAGTCGATTTTCATCCATTGAGACCAGTAACTAACATTTTTCAGGCAAAAGCTTTACGACTGATGAAAAGTTCAACAGGAAAATCTAAAGTGCCTTAGACAGCGAAACAAAAAATTTTGTAGCCTGAAGGGGAACTCTGATAAAATGGTAAGATAAGGCCATAAATATTCATAGGAATTATGTTGAAGTATAAAAAAGTTGTGAAATGATTTTCATTGTACAAATCATTTTTAATCATCTTTTGTGTCTGCCGCATTTTAAAACATTCTCCCGTTCAGCTGAAAAATGAATCAATTATTAGAAATACATATTTAATTTTACACTGGTTCCTGATCATATTTTAGAGATTTACCAAATAGAAAATATAATAGCTTAAAAAACACAAATAAAAATAAAACAGTGAAAAAATAAATTGTTTAAAAATTGATGAATTTAATTATTCCTTCAAAGATGCTATTAATTAAACTCTAAACAAAACTGGAATGAATTTTAAAGAAATTTTATTTTCGGTAGAAAACGTTGTACTATCGCAAAATATTCACTTTCAACTTTTATAATTTTCTAACATTTAATAGTCTGTTAATAAAAATTCCTAACGTCTCCATAATGCAGGTATTAACTCATTAATCGAGACTGATTTATCCATCGTACTCCAGGTCTATTAGGTCTCGTCGTTTATAGTAAACTACTTCTGAAGGAAATTCTCTACATCTATATGTTTAAAATGCTAAGAAATATTAAATTACCAGTTTAAAATAAAATTCTTTCAATTATAGAGATGTCTTTACTTTTCAGCTTATATTTATCGAATTAAACTCTCAAATATATTATGGAATTAAACTCTAAAAATATTTTCTAACTACTTTTGCAATTCAGATAGTTTGTTGATATGTTTAAAACTATTTATAATAATATTAACAAGAAATATTTGATTACATATAGTGATAAATTAATTGGAATTTTAATTTCCAGGCAAATATTCTATAAATCCCCTTACTTCAAATATTTAAAGGAAAACAAAATTAGTTTAAATTTTAAAGCAGAAGATATTTAAAATTGCTTTGCAATTCATAATTCCTGGTAAATTATACGAAAACTAAAAATTTATTATCATAACTTTTATGCAAACGAGCAGGATCTGGTATAAGGTGAAAGATAGTGATATTTCTATATTTACAATAAAATAATTCGCTTCGGTTCTAAAAATGAAAAGCACTTTTTTCTAAATTTCTTGATATTTTAGTCATATGTGCAAAAAAGTTGTTCTTTATGATATCAATTTATTAAAGAATAAAAAGTCCATGTTCCACCATTCTGTTTTGGATGTGTGCAAACACACATATAAAAAGATCGACAATAAATATTCTCGGAGAAATATTTTCCAAATTATTTAAAATTTATACTCAAAATAAAAGAAATTATTGATGAGGCTCCATATTCAAATAAAAAAATAATTAGATACAATCTGCTATGGTGAAACTTAGCAATTTTTACTACTATTTAAATTAATATCATATCGATGCATTAACCTCCTATGCTCTTGTAATCGCCTTGGTTTATAGAACATTTGGTAACAAGTTGTGCAAGTATATTTCAAATTTTCAGAACTATCAAAATGTTTTATTAAAATAATCGAAAACATTTTCACGTATTTTTAGCAAATTTATCAGAATTAAAAGAACATTACTTCACACAGCATTCATGCATGTCTTCAGGCTTCAGAGACTGGAATGCGTGACTATCTACATAAGAAGCGAAAAGAAGTAACAAACACGATGCATTGTGTACTCTCTTCATTTTTCAGATCAAAATGTGCATACTTTGTGAAATCCCCCAAACTCTTTTACAAGAAGATCGAAAGAGATAGTTCGATTTGCATAATATACACCGGTGCAGTGTTCTAGTTTTTCCCATGCAAACATTTAATTTTCCTTATTGATAGAAAAATTGTAAAAAGATACGATAACTGATTAACCTTGCACCTGGGAAAAAGGTCTATAAGGAAATTGAAATATTTGTTGGAATATATCATTTCCGGTTTCTTTGTTAACACATAAATAGTTAAAAGGATTTTTTAAGAGATTTATTTCTCATGCAGACAAATGAAAACTTTTTTTAAGAGATTTATTTGTCATGCAGACAAATTAAAACTTTTTTAAGAGATTTATTTATCATGCAGACAAATTGCTGACGAATTCTGCAACGAATTGTTCCCTGTGTTTTTGTGTGTCAACAATGTTAAATCTGTTTTTGCATGACTAGATCTCTTATTTGATAAATTTTTAAATTCAGGAAATTTATAGCCAATTCCGGTCTACATTCTTTATCATCTTGCCATTGCTCAAAGTAACTTATTAAAAGTTCCATTCCAGTTTTAACGAAATGAACTCAAGAATCTTATAAATTAAATTTTAATCAGAAAAAAAATTAGTTTTATGAAACAGCAAATATTTTAAAATTTCGATATAATATACACCGGTGCAGTGTTCTTGTTTTTCCCATACAAACATTTAATTTTCCTTATTGATAAAAAAAATTATAAAACGATACGAAAATAGATTAACCTTGCAATCTTGGGGGAAAAGTCTATAAAGAAACTGAAATATTCGTTAGAAAATATTATTTCAGGTTTCCTTGATAATACATGAATAGTTAATAGCATTTTTAAACGATTTTACTTATTATGCAGATAAATACAACGAATTATGTTTTCTACTCTGTGTTTTTGGGCGTAGACATTATTAAATCTGTTTTGGCATGACTAAATCTCTTATTTGATAAATTTTTAAATTTTATACTATTTTTAACACTTTTAATTTTATATTAATATATATTAATTTTATATTAATTATTAAGTGGAAATTTATAGCCAATTTCGGCCTACATTCTTTATCATCTTGCCATTGCTCAAAGTAACGTATTAAAAGTTCCATTCCAGTTGTACCGAAATGAACTCAAGAATCTTATAAATAAAATTTTAATCTGAAAACAAAAACTATGTTTCAGGAAACAGCAAATAATTTTATAATTTCAATACCTCAGTTTTTGTTGAAGGATTTCTGATGAGTTGTGATTTGTTTTATATATTTTGATACCTCTTTAAAAAATTGAGTAAGTTCCTTTAAAACACAATATTTGCATTTTTATGTAAATTAAACCTTTTGATAGGATTAAATTTTAATTTTAAAATGTAAAATAATGACAAATATTTTTCAGAATTATAAAAGTTCTTAATAATAAAATCTTTTTTTATTATTATTATTTTTTTATTTTGAAAAAAATTTTCTTATGACAAAATATTTTCTTGAATAAAAAAATTTTACATGGATGCC
>JAPMOR010019209.1:6429-46131 GCA_026543865.1 Argiope aurantia | reverse complement strand
CTGCATTATATTCAACATCAAAAAGTGTTAATATTTAATATTAATTGTAAATTATTATTGATTTAACAATGGATTGGATTAATTATTAATAATCAAACTAATCTCAGTTGAACCTCTAATAAAAAAACTATTGAGTGGGAATGTTATTAGAAAGTTCACGCGTGCTTGCAACTTTGAGCTTGGGAATATACACTTCAGAACAATTTCTTAAAAATCTCAATTATAACTTTAAATCATTATATAAAAGGATTTTGCAGATTTGTTATACTTTAAAAAAAATTTCAGTTAAAATGTTTTTTTACTCATTTTTTATAAAAATTGTCGTTTTTAGTGATATTAAGTTTGTTCTTTTGCCATTGTCTTCTGAATTTTGATGAGTTTTTTAAATATAGTATAATTTTCTACAACCCATTTCATTGTTTCTATTAAACTCAAATAGTATTCTTTGCTTCATCAAAAACTTAATCGCCTCATTATCTTCAGTTGACGAAAGTTAAAGAAAAAGAGTAATTAACAAAACTATTTGAAGATTCAGTTATTTTAGTGAAAAACAATATGCAATTATAAAATTATGTATTATCCTGAAAGTTACATTTTTAATGGCATTGCAATATTAACGAACAGCTTGTTTTATCATATATGTTCATGTGCACAATAAAACGGATCAAATGAAAGGTTATTAAAATAGGGAAAATTTAATATTTATCTCAGTGAAGCTAATCGCAATATTCGATAGGAAGAAATTATAACAAAATATGTGAAATATAAGATTTATAATTTTACCGACAAAAAAAATCCAAAATAGATTTCAATCATAAAATTATTCGTATATATTCACATAAAATTAAAAGCAGTGAATTAAAGAAAGGTCTAAAATATTTCCTCAATTTTTTAGTGATAATCTTCAGGCATTAACATGCAATTTTTGCAACAGAATTTGAGAACAAATTTTCTTTTTGTGAATTAATAAAATAAAAAAGCATGTTAGTTTGGATCAGGTTTAAAATACAATTTGAAAGAAATGCAAATTCGCAAAAACGTAATGGCATAATTGCTTTAATAACACCTATAACACAAGCAACATTATAGGTGCAGCTATTTTCCTATCACATCACTGTAAGCAATGTGATAGAAAAATGTTTGTCATTATAAAAAATAAAAAATAAAAACCTTGACCCGATTTTATCAGTAAGCTGAATAATCAAGACACCGCGATAAATAACATTTTGATCTGAGGTCGACGCATAATAGCTCTCATCAGAAGCATTATTTGCGCCGATCTCCTTATACGAAGATACAACTCGTCATTGACCTCGAAAGCAATAACATAATAATTATATTCTACAAGAAAACAAGTATTTCTATCCCCATATATGAGAAAACTCCTATGAGAATCACGATCCCTTAAAAAAATTATTTTCAACTAGATCGAAAGCAAAGGCAGATTCCACGTCTTCTATGTGAATATTTTGAAATTCATTTCAATCTTTACATTTAAAAAACGAAATATTGAGTATTAAAATAGACAACGATCGTAACTTTTTCGCATTATTCAGTATTTATTAAAAATTAACATTTAGCGTGATATGCCACACTGAAATCGTTATAACCATTTTCTCCCAAAGGAAACAAAGTAAACGCAGCTTCTGAAATTTTCTTAAAAACTGATTAGTTTAGCATAATGTAACCAATACTACTTTATTTCTATTTGATTATTTTAATTCTACTTTTAAACTTTAGCCCACGCGCAGTTATAAAATTTCAAATTCAGGAAAGCATGATTTTTTATTCAATTATTAATTTAAATGCGGTAATACGGAATATATAAAAAATATTCAAAGCTAGTGTTGAAATTTTAGCCCCAAAATTCTAACCAATTATCTAAAAATACTAATGAAAATCTTTAATACAGAATGCAGAAATACTAATTTGCTTAATTTAATTTATTTTTAAACTTTTCAATTATAAAAAGGTTGTGGAAAATAAAATATCAATCCCACTCTATTTCCATTCCTTTTCGGAAAAATTACCCACCTACGAACTCCCCATAATCTACTGTCCTTAAACATACATAATAAACACAAATTCATGTTGTGTGGGGGGAAGATTTGGTACTAGAGGCTCGTAATTGGTATACATCTACAGAAAATTTGTTTTAATTCATGCCATGTGAACTCTTCCTCTAAGTAGCCTTCCTATAAGGAATCTATTAAAAATCTACAGAGTTCTTAAAGCGAATGTTCAAGAAGCTTGTCACTTGAACATATGCATGATCTATATGTTATTATTCATAAAACACACTGATTTCTCTATTCTAAACATGTGTTTCATTAATCTTGTGTTTTTAATATTGCCTGATAAATGTATTTACTTTACTTAATCCACAGGAAAAGAACTGCTAGAAGAATTGATAAAAAAAATTACTGAAAGAGTGGGTTTCTTTCGCAGACTTTTCTCTCTTTTTCCGAAGCAATAGCAATAAATTCATATTATTCCGATGTATAGTTCTATGGACTTGCATTTGCCCTTTCCGCATTTTGATCATTATTGAAGATGCATCTTGATACATTTTTGCGCTGCGTTCACTGAATAATGAATTGTGCCCTATTTTCCTATTCACTGCTCTTGTTTTTTGAGTAAAAAATATATCGCTACTTAAAAATTCATTTTCTAGGCTTCTTAAAAGAAAAAAAATGAAATGCATGCACCATAATTATTTATATTTCTATGTAAAATATATATCAATATGAGCGTTTTCAAAAAATGGAGATAAACAAAGATAACACCATGATAGGTTTTCATGCAAGCATAATGTTTTTTTCTTGAGCTCAAGGATCGTTTTTAATAAACTAAAGAATAACTCATTTCATTACATTTGAATACACCGTTCTGCAATATAGGATATTACCTTAAAACTGAATAAAATTATATAGAAAAGAAATTTTATAGAAATGAATGTCTTATTATCTCTAGAAATTCAACATATTTAGTTGGTTGTCTTATATACATAATTTAGATAATGATCAAAAAATCATAAAATGATCCTTCTTTTTCCAAACAATCATCCAAGATTTTTTTCTAGTCATTACATTAAAGTTGGTTTTTAAAGTAGTTCAAACACTTATTGATTTAAAAATTTCAAGACATGTTGCGTAGTTATAACAATTTATTGTATCGCTGCGATGTTCCTTTCTATAATCAAACACTAATTATTTGCATATCATAAAATCTTTTCATTACAAACAATAACTACACCTTTTACACAATAAACCAAGAAAAAATTTTCTGTAAGCAATTTTTTTGCATTTTTTTCCATGGATAGTTTATAAAATTTTTGTGAGTGAATCACAGCTAATTCAGTAAGTTTTCACATATATTTTTATTTATTCCATATATCAATATACCCATTTTTGAAAAGGCAGCATTGCACATAATTTTATTCTTTCTTCCAGAAATTCCGTTCTTTTCACAGCTTTGAAAATATACACAATATGAAACTAAATTAACATCGAAGGCGCCAGTTTTTCGTTCAATAATAGGCAGTTATTCCTTTCTACTTAAAATAAATGTTCTTATTTGTAACTATTCTGCAATTCGCGATGACAGCTTCTTGTTATTGCTTGTTCAATAACACAAATTCTTATCAGCAAGATCTGACCATTCATTTCTAGTATCCATTGTTAAATAAACAAAAGAAAATCATTGAAAATCGCTGAAAATGTTTTGTGCCAAATGAATTGAAGCATTTTAAACTTCTGTATAAATTTCCTATTGAAATCCTCGCCTTTCATTTGCAAATGTCAGTGCTAATTTCAAATCAGAACAAAGCACAGTCATGAAGCACAACACATGGGATTTCCTGTCATGTCGGAAAACTTTTATATCGTGGAATGATTTTTTTAAACCTTCTGTAAAGTAAGGCATTTCCTTTTTAGAAAAAATAAACTTATTATTATAATTTTAAAAAATATTTTTTTTCAAAAGTGATTATCTAAAAAAATTATATGATTTTCTGAATCAGTAAATTTCCAGTCAAGTAATTATGTGATAATAAACAAAGAAAAATTTAATTTCAATTTTTGTAGAAATTTTATTTTAATCACCATATAATAAATAAAATCTAGAAATATACTTTTCACAATAAAAGAAATCAAATGAAAATTTTAAAAATAAGAGCAATCTAAAATAAAAAGAAAGCGCACGAGCTACAAACTTGTGCCAGTTAAGTATAGAAATTGTATCAAGTATTTCAGAATGTAGAAATTCAATTATTTGTTTGAATGACAAACAAATTCTTCTTTAAGTGTAAATGAATTTTATGTTCAGACAGTATTATGGCGATTGATACAAAAGACTATGAAATAAAAAACAGCAAAAAAATAAAGGATTACTCACTTTTTTTTTAAAGTATTATATTTCCAAGTACCTTTTTACATAAACAGTGATAAATAGATTTTTTCATATAGTTCACCAAACATATAACATTAGTAGATTGAAATGATGGCATAAAAAGTTAATTTGATCATATTTATTATTAGTAGATAAAATTTAAACAAATAATATTTCTTGTAATTTCCTTTTTTGTTCACAACAGATAGCGTTTTCCTTTCTAACATATAAAAAGGCATAGAATTCGTTTGACGTACACTTTGTAGAATAATTAAATAAATTATGACGCATTATTTCCCGTTTCTCTATAAGTGCCGGCTGTAGCTCTTAAACTGCAAGAAGAAATCTTACCTGAACAAAATTTTATTTTCCTTGAGAATCATTCACACACTTTACTGCCTTTTAGTCGTAGAGCATTCCACACATTTTATATCCTTCTCTAAAGGTCAAATCTCATTAACATTGATCACTGTCGTTTATTAAAAAGAAATTATCACAGGCTGTCTCAGCAATTGGTCAATAGAAGGTCCAGGAATAATTTTTTAACCTCCTATCCATCAAAAACCATATCCAATCTAGGAATGTTTTTTTTAATAATTTTCTTGGTGCAAGGATCACATATGGCTAAACCGCGGCATGGATATGTGATTCTATACTATACATAGGTTCGTACATCTATTTATACATCTTCAGACCCAAAACATTACCCGCATTTTCGATTTCGTGATCTATTCCACTCCTAATCTGAAGAGATAGGAATTAATTTTTGCTTCGAAGAAAATTGAGCACCATTTTATGAAACTGTAAAATTTATTTGCCGGTTTTTTTTTTCTGTTCTATATGTTCTAAAGTTAAATGTCCACAAATTCAAGTCATATATGTAAAATTTCAATTGTTGAAGCAGCTTTTAACACCATTTTTCACGTGATGTACTCTGAGAAAACTCCCTTTAAAAATGCAAAATCACTTTTATTTTCCTTTATCTAGAATCGATGTGATTATTTTTAATTGGGACTGGTTGACATGAAGAAAGAGTCCTGATATTTTTATTGAGCTAAAAAAATTACAATAAGATAATACACAATTTTAAATATGTACAACTCATAAATGTTCACAAAAGTTTCTTGAAAAACAAAGTTTCGATTGCAGATATTAAATTAAATACTAATAATAAGATTCTTTACTTTAAATCATAATTTTATTCACACAAAGAGATAAATCATTTATTATTATAGAACATAAGTAATATTTTAATCACTTAATGAATTATAAGTAATATTTTAAAACGTGATAACTTGTGGTGAATGCCTATAATAAATCATATATCAATATTAATCTGTAAACTATAGGCTCCGTCGAAGCTGTGTGCGACGTAACTGGTAAGCTGCTCATCATCCTGGTATTGACAAGCGCGAAGCTACTAAAAAGCTATTCTCTCCTTTTTCCTCAGAATTCTAGAGCACTCGCCTCGGTAAAGCTTGCAGTTAAAATCAATTGTTTAATTTCTTAAGTTTAAAAGTAAATAAATTTTTTTAACATGTCGCAATAATTGAAGTATAATTATTTAACATGTCGCAATAATTAACAACGCAATAATTAACTACACGCAACCTTAATTACGACATGGGGACTCGAACGTGCATGGTGACGTTGCAGTCACAACTCTATCAAAACTATATTATAATAATATTGCTCAAAAGAAATTGAATGTCTATTAAAATGTCTATTAAATTGAATGTCTATTGCTATTAAAAATGTCTCAATTCTACTAGTTCTCAACTCGTATATGGCACTACATTACGTTTACCATCTGATCTTTTTAGTGATGATTCTATTGTAAATGGAACTGAACAGCCACTTATGTGTCAAATTTAGTTTCAATAATGAAAATACTACATCCAACAAATCCTATTCTTCATGGAAGTTCTAAATTTTTTGTAAATCAATCCTTAACTTCATGCAGTCACATATTACTTAGAAATGATAGAGTTCGACGACCATTAACTCCTCCTTTTTCTGAACATCACTTGGTCACATCTCGGACAGATAAAAATTTTGTAATAAATATAAATGTTAGCATTGTAACTATCACCATAAACAGATGCAAACCTGAAATTCCATGTTGGTGAAGTTTAAATTAAAGTTGCCAAGGCATTCGGAACGGTTAAAACGAAATTCTGTGAGGTGTAGAATCGTTAATATACTGACAATCGATATTAAAGAAATACGCACATAGACAATACGTAGACATTTAAAGATAAAATTAAAAGAAATTACAGAATGAGGACTTTGTCTCTTGATTGCATATTTGTCTCTTTTACATCAAAAATTCCTTTCAAATATGACTGATATGGTATGACTTGATAATATTCTTTGAATTTTAAATGCCTGACTTGGAGATAATTTTGTAAATTGTTCGTCACTGACATATATGTCTTATTTTTCATTTTCCATAAATTTTCTTTGCCTCGAACTTTTCTGAAGTTCCAAAAATAACATTATACATCAATTATATTATATTTAAAACATTTATCTTTTCCATGATATAATATTTGCCATGTAATTTTCTTCCCTTTTTTTATTCAATATTTAAAAAATATTTTAGTTGTATTTTACAACAATATATTTTATTTATGAAGTGATGATCATTAAATGATTTTCATTTTTGCTTCTAAAATGTCATCTGAGGCCTTTTATCTTCTCTCATGATAAAGCTAAGATGGTGAGAAAGTTTCAATATAAAGTATTCTCTTAATAAAATTAAAATTATATAAAGAAATGACAGTGTGTTTTTTTGTAGCTGGTAATGCACATTATACCATATTGTCTGAATACTTTATACTAATGTTTTTCTCGTTCTTTCTCCTTTTCCCTGCTTAATACTTTTGTCACCTTTGTTTCATCAAAGTTAAATTGAATATTTTTTACTTGTTAAGGCATTTTTAGCTTTGAAATGTAAACATTTATTTTTGTATATGGTCCCTATTTTCATTCATGAAACAGCATTTTTAAATATACAGAAAAGTAATGTCATGCTTTTATCCTTTCTTATGACTCTTTCTATTTTATACGTTCGTGTATGCGGTTGTGCAGATAGATAAAAATTTAATTCTAATGATCCTAATTTTTTTTCCAAATAATGTTTTATATCAATTAAATAGATTTAACTTTCAATTTCAAAACCTTAAAAGAAGTTTGTCGGTTTTCAGACATACTAAATAATCAATATATGATACAAATTCAGAGTTATTCTGTCAACAGAAATGTGTATGGAATATTGAAATGATAATTCAAAAGATAAAAGTAACAGAGCCTTTCTTCTCACATGCCCTTCCACTTTGCCTAGTCAGATTGATAATATTCCTTCAAAAATAGATATCAAATTAAATGTCCAATAAATTATCTCCAATTTAAAAATTGATTCCTCATAAAAATTCATATGGATAATATTTTAGAACTTGCAATTTCTTAAAAGTAACTTCTAAAAGGAAATAAATCTATACTTATAATAAAGCTCAATGTGTGTGTGTGTGTGTGTGTGTGTGTGTGTGTGTGTGTGTGTGTGTGTGCGTGTGTGTGTGTGTGTTGGCGCTCTATAGCCCAGACCATTCCACTTACAGCTACCAAATTTGGCATGTGTATACCTTGGAGGCCGGGAATGGGCACCTAGGGGTTATTTTTTCGAATTTTTAATTAGAATTTTATTTATTTAAAAATTAAGCGAATTTTTGGCGTGTTTTTGCTATAAATTCCGAAAATATTATCGTACAAAAAAGATTTTTACATCACGTTTAAGATCAAAAATTTATCTTTTAAATGATACCAATATTTTAACATTAAAATCAAGTTTCTATTTTTAATGAATTTTTAAATAAATATTTTAACTATATTTTTCAACAATTTTTTTCGTACAAAATAAAAATAAAATTTAAGCTGCAAGAGCACGCTTCGCATTCATGGGGGAAAATTAGCTTTTTTCAAAGTGTTGCCATCACATTGATCAAAGCTCCAATTAAAAATAAATTAAATCTTTTTGGAAATAAAATCTGCAAAAATATAATTTTCGGCACGTGTCTGTAGGAAATGATACAAATATGAAATATTATTTTTTAGAAAAAATAAATTCAAGAAAAATTATTTTATGATCTTTTACACTCACTATATTATTAATCCAATAAATCAGTTTTATTTTAAGGCAAGTTTTGTTTAATATGAACAGGATATCCATTCAAATCAGAGTCACACAACTAATTTGTAAATCTTTAGTAAGACACATATCTGCTAAAATGGTCTAAATGGAAAATGATTATATTTTATGTAACCTGATTCAATAAATGCTCTAATAAATAACTAATTTTTGATTTTACATAAAGCTTCTTCTGTGGAAATCACGAATAACAAAATGTTCTTTAAACACTAATATTTTAAATAAAAAGAGTTAATTTCCAATCAACTAAATCAATCGCTTAAACTGATTTATGAAAATTTGAATATCACTATAAAATAAAAAAAGGATAATTTTAAATTTTCCATCTATAATTTCAAAGAAAATAAGCCAATCAGCGCGCAGATTTCTCAAGATTAATTGAACTAAGATTATGAAAATGTTGAATTTTTCTAAATTTTTAACATTCAAAACTTCTTAAATAAGTCTTAGTTGATCTTGGAAAATAGAAACATTCATTCATTTATTTAAAATTTGATGTGTCCAGAATATTTCTCAGAATATAATACCTTACTGTATTAAATTTAGACTTCATAATTTTTGAAATATATTTATAGGCCGGAATAAAATATTATTATTGATTTCATTTCAATCCTTTTGAAAGCAAAACTAAAAACTGAATTTTATGCTGAATCTGAGAATTTTTTGTAGAATTATTCTTTAAGATATTACATAAATTATGAAAAATATTTTGTAGTTTACATAAGACTTAAATACCGAGCGATTCTGTTTGCAATACTCATATTCAATCATAATAATAATAAATAAATAACAATAAATAGTTTTACCGGAAATGACAACAAATTAGCAAAATATATATAGTAAATTGAACGAAACGATCTAAACAACAGTATAAGTTTGGTATGACTATCAAAATTCGAAGATTAAAAATGTTTTGTTTGAAAATCTATTAAGAGACCATTTACTTAAAATATTTAATTGAAAATTGTAGCGAGCGGTAATACTGGCGAACCGGCTGGTCGCCAATGGCGGCTAGTATTCAATAAAGCAGATGTGTTATATCAAAGCAAAAGGAAACGATACTCGTACGATTTCAAAGGAAGTGAAGAAAAAAAAGATGAATGCTTCAAGCCTAACTGCTTTGACTGCAGCTTTAGCGCTTCTAAATTCAAAGGAAGAAAAGCGATGCTTTTGGTATTTAGTTAATCGACACAGTGGCTTTTACTGGTTCTACGAGAAATGGCTCCGACTTACTAATCTCTCTTACTGATTGATTCATTTTCAGTTTGATTTTTAAGTTTTCATTCTTTTTCCCCCCATTTTCGGTGATCATGATATTATGTGATCAAAAAATTAAAACTGACGTGAATCTACCAAAACAAAAAGGATCGGAATTCATACAATTTGATTATGTATGAAAGAAAAAAAAGGAATAAAGGCGAACTTTAGACGAGAGTGAAAAAAATTCTCCAAATTAGATCTGCTTTCAATGCAGCTCTTACGACTCTAAATTCAAAGGACAGGAAAGGTTTGCTATTAATTTTTAATCAACCAATACCAATCAACACCCGATAATAATAATTTCACATCATATATGAAATAATTTCCATTTGATTATTTCCTTTAGTATATAATTGCGGATTTCTATTGTCTCAGTAATTAAAAAGATTTAAATAATCTAAATTTGGTTTGATATCTGATAGCTATAACCAAACATTCTCAAAATATCTTCTTCTTTCATCATTCATCTAAAAAAACTTTACTACTGTCTTTGATTTTAGAGTGTTTTTCTTTAAGATGTCCATCTTGATGATAATTTCAATACTTATATACATTTTTTAGTTTTTAAATTCAGGGTGAGTATATTAATATTGTGTTCGATTTCAATGCATTGCTTCAAGATGTCTGAAAGCATATCTGGCATAAAAGTGATGGTTGGAATTTTAAAGAAAGAAAAATCCCATTTTTTTTTTATTTAATTATTAAATTAAATCAAAACTTTCTTTGTAGATTTGGAAAAGGTCCTTGTATTTATTTATTAATTTCTAGATTATTTTAAGTAATCTCTCGAAAAACATTTAGCAGATTTGGAACCACCATATATTAATTTGTATAATAATTCCTTTCGTTTTGAAGGGGCCGCAGTGGCTTAGTAAAAAGGTCACAGCGTTGGAAACGGTGGGTTTCAGGTTCGAGATCCGATTCCATCGAAGAACCGTCGTGTAACCGTGGTGCACGCTAAATCCATCGCGGCCAAACGCCCTCCCCCTGGTGTGGTGTAGAGTCTGCCAGCTCAAGTGTCATCCTCGTCATCTGACCGCGGCTCAAAATTACGAAGTTCTTCCCCACATAGCCCTAGCGTTGCTTTAAAATTGGACGTCAATATAACTAAACGTCTTGTTGAAGGTGATCTTCCTTTAAATATTTCGAATTCTTTGCTCTAGATTAGACTGAATTGGTTTTGAGGCCTTTTGTCGCAAATCGGACACTCTTGGCTCTAGTCTGCATAGCATCAACACAACGAAAACATATGCAGGAAGCATACACTTGCCTTCACCTTTATTATAAATAGAGATGCAAAATGTACAGATAATAAAAACTGTCCTTTCTGTCTCATCTTTCACAAAGATAGAAAATCTTGTAATTAAGTAATTAATGAAGCGATTTCAATAACGGTTTAGTGAAAACAGTTTGAATTTCATTGCAATAACGAAAAATAAAATTTATATTCGCTGTTATAATTTCCTTTTTCAATAATAAATGTCTTTAGGGTGTATTTGGAATTTCAGTACTATGAAAAAATAAACCACACCATGAAAGATAATTGCATACTTTTTATATATTTGTAGATATTATTTTTAATAAAATTTCGAATTAATACATTTTTGCAAACAAAATCAAGTAATAATCATTGAAAGACCGATTAGTCAAGTTTTCATCCAAATACTATTTTCTTTTTCGTTTTCTGCTCAGTTCCGGCACTCTTTCTACAATTTCCATTCGCAAAGTGGATCTCGAAATATTCAGCAACTTTTGTCTGAAATAAAAACTTTTATTAAACAACATTGATTAAATTTCATTAAATTATTTATATATCAATAACATTCTATGAAAATTAATTATGTATGCATGTTAGAACTATGTCTCTTCTCTAAAGCATATACATAGAGTGTCTCAGCACCAGTACTAATACTAGTAGCATTACTTCTTGGAGAGATAAGGTACACACAGAGGACTCAAAATCACATAGGAATGTTAAGTCGAAATTGCTTTGAATGCGCGCGACATGCCTGAATGTTTTTATAAGATAACACCATCCTGTGCCCCGGTGCCTATAACACTAATTATCTAATCAGTTGGATGAGCACAAGATGGATAAAAAAAGAAGGGGAAAGAAGGGAAAAAATAAAGAATATAGAATAATAATAGTCCGTCTGGGTACTGTGTTTTAATTTCCTTCTTGAGAACTGCACTTTTGAATGAATAAATTAATTGATTTTGATAAATGGTATTTTGGTCTCAGTTATTGCGTAGTCTTAAAGAGGTCTTGATATTTATGAATATGATTTACTATGGAGTGGATCTTGCGGCGTGAAACGGTATTCGATGCAATTCTTCTGTACCATTCTTCCTCGAGACTTGTTTCTGGCTTTCTCATGTGCCATGAGAGAGTCAGTAGGCATTCGGTGGCATAGTGAATTGGCGATCCTATCTCCCCACAGCTACAGTAAGGGAAGTTGGCCAGATAGAACCTGTGCAGGTATGTCGGGAATGGGCCGTGTCCAGTGAAAAAAAGGACATCCGCTCTGTTCCAGTTGGCCGCGTAGAGAGAAACTTTCGATATTATGTTGAATGTGGCTAGGCCTGTTTCGCCTTCTTCTCATTCCTTTTTTCATTTTGTCATCATCTCGGTTTGGAGGATGTTCTTCAGAGGACATCTTGGAAGCGTCATTACATTCCGATCTTGATTAGCACTAGCCGCTGTTTTGGCTCGTTTGTCCGCCGCTTCATTCCCATCATAGCCTACATGTGCTTTGATCCATGAGATTTTAATGTGAGGAATATATTTATAGAGGTTCTTCCTTTCAGCATAAAAAACTCCTAATATATATTCAACATAACCCAAAACGTCATAGAAGTTTACATGAACAAAGCTTGATCACAAATAATGGCGTACCAATAATACCACACGTGACATCAACAGATATAAAATGTATATCGGCATAATCACTTATCACTGCTCATGAGAACCCTTTTTTGAATTCCACATATTGATATCTATCAATGAGTCATCAAAAGGTTATTATTTTTAAAATAACCAAAAAATTTCACATTCACCTGATTCTTCTCTTTCGTTTTTTGGGTGGGGAGACGTGTTTGATGCGAATCTCTACACACAGGATTTTCCTTGACAAACACTTGAGTCGACTGTGAAAATGCATTTTATAAATTTGGTCTAAACTATGCATTTTAGTTCTAATTATAATCTACTAATGGCAGCTGTAACACCATTGCTACGTGATTGGTGATGATTTCGCTCTATTCAAAGTGAATAGCTGTGGTACATTAGCTAAGCTCAGTGAATCCTCTTATGGAATGATGGAATAAAGAGCGTCATAGAATCTACAGTGTCTAACAAGGAATTTCTATTATGTGATTCCTCTACCTCTTCCAGAAATTTGTAACACTGGTGTTCTGTCACCTTGCATATGTACATACAGATATAACATGAAAGGAATTACTAAGGGTTATTATGCCGATTTCATTGTCGAAAATGAAATGATAGTCGAATTCATATTACGTCTAACTTCAAAAAAAAACTGAAAGAGCCTAGAACGAAATTTTTCAAGAATGTCCCTTTCTAATTATAAGATTCTAACAAAAATATTCTTCTTTTAATTTTTTTTTCTTTAAATGCAATAATTCCGGAGATGATTAGTTTGATGCTGAAAAAAACCCATTGAAACAAATATATTGATTTAAAACATAACTGATTTTCAAATAATCTAATAATCTTTTCAAAATAAATTTCTTAAAAATTTTAATATAAACGCATTTCGCCATTCTAGAAACAAACACTTCCACTTTCTTTGGTCTTTGTGTAAGAGTGAATGTAAAATGAATCAATTTATTTGAAAAATATATTATTTATATTACTTAAAAGGACATTGCACTGTAAATTAACATTTAAAAAAATTCTAAATGTAATAAATCAAAACAAAGAATTTTATACAAAATACCGTCACATTTTATCTGTTTTTTTCATCATAGTAAGATTTATTATTTATTTGTGAAAAAGAGAGATAACATCTTCAAACTGGATATCCATTATCAATTTGAATTGATTGATGCTGACACTTCCCGCCATCTACAAATAGTTGATTTTCCTTTCTTATAATTATTCAGTAACATCAAAGCAACATTACTGAGTTACCTTTCTTCTGCTACTAAAGCGCGAATCTTTTCCTCTTCAAAATTTAGCTCTACAACTAATTCTCTTTATTATTCTCTTCACCCCCTCTTTTTAAAGAAATAAAATAATGCGATTGCGAATGACTTTGACTGCAGATCGCCAAAGTTAAAATAATTTACAAATACATTATCTATCAATTAGTATTTGGACACCCATGCAAATGAAGATTTCTGCTGCTCTGATCTACGTCACACCTTTTGTAGTTAAAAATCGTGTAAGAAACAGCGTTAACATGAGTCGCATGCAAGATGACACGAAATTCAGATCTGTCTAAGTTCAAGAACCTACAGCAAACCTTTACTGCCCATAGTAAAGTTTGAAAGGAGTGGAAGTATAAACAGGGGATGTTTCTCTTGGTATGGTAAATTCATGGTAAGCTCAACTCCGATCCCTACTCCACTATTCTAAACAACAATTTTACTGGTTGGATCATTGTTATTTCCAGGATGACAATGCCACTTGTTATATTGTGAGGTCCACTATGGATTGGTATGATGACAATGGGATGAACCGACTGGCCTGGTCTTACCAGAATCTAGACTTGAATCCTATAGAAAACATCTGGGACGAGTTGGATCGTTGAATTAAAGGGTGTAGCAGCCGTCCAAAATCGGCGAAAGAACTTGCATGTCTTCACCAAGCCGAGTGGAAGAAAATAGCACTGTTCATAATACAAACACTTGCAAAATTATGCCTCAGAGGGTTAAGAATGTAATTGCCACAGGTGGAGGTTCTACCAACTATTGAATATGAATACACTGTGTTTACCTCTTTTATCACAGGTGTCCAATTACTTATTTGTAGATAGCGTATTAGAAAAATATATTATAAAGTTTTAATTAAAATCTTTAAAAAGATAATACAATAATATGCTCTTTAAAAGGTATAAAAATTAGTTTTATAGAATAATTATTTTAATAGTTTTTGTTGAAAACGTCTAAAAGTGGCTTAATTCTTAAGTAATTTCTCAATTTAAAATAAATGACAAAGCCAAAGAGACAGTTTGCTAATTTCAGGCCTGGTTTCATTTTGTTTGAAAGTTCATGATCATTTGATTAGTCATCAATGCACTTCTACCCTACATCATCAACCATTTTCAAGAGGAATCTAAAAAACAATATTTCATTTTACATTCTGAGGAGAGGAGCATTCAAAAAATCCTTCCTTTTCATAACCAGTGCTAATATAGCTAATTTATATTTAATATGAAAGCTCATGGACCTTAATTAAGCTACCATGCCCCCCATATCGGAAAACAAACCCTCGACAGAGCTGAACAACTGAGCCGATTTCCTCAATTGATTTCGCCGTTTTACAAGTTATGGTTAGTAAGCAGAATGCTTCATATTTACTGTCAGAGTTGTTGCTATAATAACTAAATTAAAAATATTAATTTAGTCAACGAACAGATGAACAGATTTAATCTCAGGGTATTCCTGAGACCAATTTCATAATTTTAGATTCAATAATCTTCTCTGGAGATAGCAACGAAATCATGCATGTCCACACAGATATACGCAGACTATATTTTCACTATTTTTAGAGAGGTTTCTAAGCAAGCAATAGGATATTTTGAAAAAATCTTTTAAAATCATATGTATAAAATTTCTACTGACGTAACCATCTACAGTAATAAATTATTTAAAAACAGCGAAAAGACTTTTTGCTTAGAGAAGTTAAGTGTGAATAATTGTTTTCATATACACTGTTAAAATTCAGCAAATGAAAATTTTATGGTGTTATTTAGATATGAATGGATCACTTTCGGAGATTATTTTCAGTTTAATATACTCATAGCATGCCATTATATAATGAGTTTCATAATATGGCACATTTAAAAATTTATAAATGGGATTTTACTAGCTTGTAAACAGCCCCACAGCCAGTTTGTTCAAATATATATTAGAGTAAGATATTATCAAATTTCTTCGTATCAATCTGAATGTTTTATTGTAATTATTGAAAAAATTGTAAATTTCATCCAAAAAATGAATATCTAAAATTACAAATTTCAGTTAAATACAAAAACCATCGAATTGTTTAAATATACTCGCAACTTCTTCTTTCTATATAAAAACATTTTCATGGCGATTGCAACATAAAGAATTCTGCTCAAATTATTATTCTTTGCTCTGTAATGTTTTCTTAAGTCTTCGTCAGTACCATCAATTTTTATTAAATGAATAAGAGCTACTTCTAAAAATATCCCTTTTTTAAAAACGATGATAATATGATCATGAAACTGAAGAATAGTCAAAATAAAGAGGTTTTTATAAATTATCAATCACTCAAGCGGATCTTGAAAAGTAGAAATTTTTATTAACTGCTAAGACATTTTGACGTTAAAAATAATTTTATACTTACTGCAGTTTCCTCTGCTTTTTTGCACCTCGGTGAGTGCATGCTAAAACAAACCTCCTAAAAGAAACATGGGAAATTTCAGCGACCAAAATAAACGTTATATCTTTAACAAGCTTCATAACTCTTATTTGTGTGAGTATGAACTTTATTAATCATAGATATATTTGAATTTTCATAATCATATTTCACTTAACGCGTCAGCATGCCTCAGTGCTATCATGAAAACTTCTAATTAAAACAAATACCATAGGAAATTGTAAAATATATCATGGCAGTTTGAGAAATTATTTCGTAAATGAAAAATAATTCAAACTATTTAAAAACGCCATGGTGGTATTTTATATTATAGCAGTGTTAACCAAAAATTCCACACTGTATCCACTTTTTATTTTCTCATATGAAGATATTGTAATTGTGAAAAAAATTTTAACTCCAGATTGGATGAATCTCCAAATATCAGACCTCTTTGAGTTCGAAAAACATATTTTTAGCTTTATGTCTTTCTGTAAACAGCATAACTTAAACATTCTTTGAGCTGGATGGATGAAATTACGTATGTGGCTTTTATATCAAATTTGATGATTTCTATAAGATTTTGAACAAATTCCATTGAGAGGAAGTCTATCTATCCAGTGTCAAGTGCTTGAACACGATAACTTCATGACGTAAAAAGTTAGATAAATAAAAATGAATAAACTAGTTAAGCATCTAAAATGCAGATTCTTGTTTAATTCTGTAGCGAATTTGTCAAAAGGTACATCGCTAGTCAGTCTGTACTTTCCCATGCATTTAAATGTTAGAACTCATAAGCGCAAGGATTTAAGTCAATAAAATTAGGTATGTCATCTCATGATTACAATTGTAATTCCATGTCAAATTTTGAGTTCACTCAGTTTGAAAAATGTCGTGAATATTAAATGTCGTCAATATATATTCGTTCGATAGATTCAATAAAAATACAAGTTTCATGCCAACAATCAATATCTCGGGACAATTGTTTCTTCAATTCCAAGCAGGGTATACGTTGCCTCATCCAAGGTCCACAATTTCATGCAGTAGGGGGGGGGGACATTTATTAGAGAGTATGGGAGAAAGTTTCATGGCAATCATTTCCGTTGGTTTATTAACAGCATCAGACCAAGTGGTAACCAAATATCGTAATTTAAAAGGCCCTTTCCTAACTATTGTCCACTAATGGATACGATTAGTAATGCATTAAGTACATTTATTTGAGAATATATGAGAAAGTTTTGGGAGACCACGTCCATTTGTTAGAATACGAGTGCACAAAGGCCCACTTAATTCTCTGCGCATGGAATAACAAAACATATTCTTTTTAAAATAGGTTTAATAATAAAAAAAGAATGAAAATTATTATTGAATATAATTTTATAAAATGTATTTCTAATACATGGCTTGATAAACATTTTATGTCACATTTTCGTAAATTGTGGCAACATATGCATTCAAAATCTTGCTACGTCCGTCCAAAAATTTAGTCTTGACCCATTGCTCAGAAATTCATGTATAACAAAAGCAAGTTATGTATCATAAACATCAATAGGTAGATTATTATCTATGATGAAAGTATCACCAAATTATATTAATATTTATAAAAATACTAACCGATATAATCAGCTTGCGGGATGAAATTATTCTCATATTTTGCATTCATGAAAAATTAACTATTTATTTAATGGTCTCAAAAATCACCGTGAAAATTCGTTTTACATTCTATAAATAAAATGGGAAATGTATGTAATAAATGTTTATAGCAAAGGTTAAATTATCTCATACCAAGTTAGCTGCTGAATGGTAAATATTGTACACTCTTTTTGATGCAAATATCGTTACAATATTTTTACATAAGATTACTAAATAATGGTAATAACTTTTTTAAATACTATGAGTAATAACTTAAATACGTATTTACAGTAAGTAATGTGCAAGCAGGCAATTTGAACTATTATTTTAAACTCCGTTGATTTTAAAAGCAAAGAGAAGTAACAAGAAACAATTTCGAATTAAAGAAACAATTATAATACCAATTTCTTATATTAATATTTTAAAAATATAAGGATTTTATTTAATGCTTCCATGTTTTCGCTATTTAAAATCCCTTTTATTAAATAAATCTTCTCCAGAATTATATTGTTTTTTTTTACAGTGCTATACATGATCAACTTAAACATAGCTATATTTAATAAGAAATTAAGTATGTTATAATTATTATGAAAATTTCAGTTCAATTTTCCTAAAATCATGTACTAACGAGTTTGTATGGAAAAATTCGAAGCAAAAAATCTTTTAAGTACCTAAGAATTCAGTAAGGAACAAAAAATAAGCGTTTCAAATGCAATTGTAAATATTAATGGAGCAGAAATAACAGCACAGATCGGATGAGAATGAATAAAAATTTCAAAAGCGTGAAACCATCTCAGCACAGTTTTCTGTAATCAATTCGAGAAAATCATATGAATCGAATAAATTTTATTCATTTGAAACTCTATCTTCTAAATATTCGAATCAGAATAATTTTTTTCAAATTATTACAATTTCTTGATTACATTTAGGTAAGCGAATAATTATTTCTATTGTTCAGTCAACTTAATCTGTTACCATCTAAGAAAATACTGATACTGTTAATATATAAATCGTTACTTTCTTTAATTCAGCACATTCTTATTCTTCGAATAATTCTCGCTACTATTCGTCACAAATTACTAGATGTTTTTCACCTGTTTCATGCGATTAAAGTCTGCTATAATTTCTCATGTGTTTTAATTTAACAATGCAAAAACAATGAAAAAAATAATAACATATCCAAATCAAAAACAATGGAGTGGAAGATTTCATAAATATAGTTGAATATAATAAATCGTTACATCAAGGTAAAGGGACATAAAAAATATATTATCCACATCAGTTATTGAATAATGTTACTTTCTTTAATTCAGCAGTATTATACACTGTTGGCCATTACAACTACAACACCATGCAGGAAGGCAAATACAAAAAAAAATTATTGCATGTAAATAGTATAGCATGAAGTCAAAATGTTTAAATTGGTAAGCATTTTGGGGGTTTACAGAGGTTCGAAATTAGTAAAAAACAACTACTACCCCTTGCAGCTGAAACGACCTTTACTCGATTAGGTATGGAGTGAATCTGGGCTTGGATGACAGAAACGGACAACTCGTTTCATGCTGCTTCAAGTCTATGCCACACTTCATCAAACGTATTAGCTGGTGAGGGGTGCCGGACCAATCTCTAAGCAACTCATAAGCAGATGTTTTCACTGGATGACAGATTTGGAGATCATGCAGGCCAGGGTAACAGTCGAATATTTTGTGTATCGACTGAGATCAGAACACGACTTGCAAAATGTGATCTTTCATTATTTTGTTAGAAAATGGCGCTTGAAGATAGGGCAGCGCCTTGAAGATACGGCACAACCACTGGACGTAAGATGTCACAAATGTACCTGCGTTAAAAATTCTGCTTTCAAATTACCGTCTATCCTAGATAGATATGTCCATGTCATGTACTCAGTGGCTGGTCAAACCATCACAACAGGTCCATTGGTTTGCCGCTGCGAATGCAAGCAGGCGACATGCGGAGTTCAGACATGTATAGGTCATCAGAAAACTGCACACAAAACAGAGACTCGTCTGAAAAGATGACATGTTGCCACTCTTATATCCAGCTTTGTCGTTCGACGAATCAGAGTCGCTATCTCTCTCTCTCTATGCTGCATTGCCAAGAGAAGCCAAAGTAATGGTCGCCGTACTGACAGTCCATGCAGCAAATGTCATCGCGCCGTACGAATGGATATAAGGTATGCTGCAAACATACCCATTTCCTAACTAATAGTCCGTGATGTGGCTGTGCGGTTTTGCAGGGTCGACTTCACCATATGTTTGTCTTCTCAGGCGTTAGTCATGGAAGAGCATTGAGATTCTCCATTCAGTATTCTATGTTCGATATCGGTTGTTGGATTTCGATTAGGGCGATGCACGGTATTATAGAACAATAATCCACACTGTCGATAGACAACGATACTGCCTTTATCTAATTCCGATACTTGCTTCTTTTTCGAGGCATAACACAATATTCTGAGCAAACTTAAATCTAATAAAGCGCTTTCCAAATAAGAAATCCACTTCAATATTTTTCTTTTATGCAGCTCTTCAAGTGCCGTCTATCTCACCTGCATCACCTATATGCGCTGAAACACTAGTCATTTGCATATCCCTACCTCTTGTTCTTTTCATATGATTTTAACGTTTGTCCCATAATTTCTTCATGGGGCTGCAATTTTAATGGCCAACAGTATATATATGAAAGCAAAAAAATAAAAAAGAAAGAAAACATTTATTTTGTAATGAAATCAACTGAATGCTTAATTCCTTCCTGGATTTTATTCATTATTCACAAATGTTGGCATATCTATGTCACACGCCTATTCATAAAAACAGATACGATGTCATTATAGCCACAACTGCGAATATAGAATGTTGTACGCTATATCTAAATCAAAATGTCCATAAATGTCTGAATAAATATATGCCTCAAAAGAATTCTGTAATTCTGTGTTAAAAATTATCACAAAAAGACGTGGCTTCCCTTACATTTTGTACCTGCATCTAAAACGGAAAGAATTCATTTCTCTTATTAGTCAACTCCATGCTATTGCTGTGCAAGTAGAGAGACAACTGTCTGTTTATTTTTCTGTAAAAAAAAGAAGTATGAAGCGAACCATCTACTCTAGTTCAGAATTTTTTAATAAGAAAATATTTCAGCTTTCAGGGATTATTTGGAAATTATAAGAAGACAAAAATTTAACACACTGTGATTTTTTCTGAATACAGCATCATTCTGTTATTTTTCATAATCATTTATTTTGTAATAGCCGTTAATAATTCCTAACTGAAATTGTAGTTATTTTTGGTCATATAAAAAATTGATTAAGTTACGATATTTACAATTTTTTACGTTTTATCCGTTCTAAATCATAATTTCCATTATCATTTCAAAAAATAACTGACATTCTTTATTAAAAGATACTGAGTAAGAAATGTCCAGATTATTTCCCACTTTACATTTCTCTTTACTGCATAATAATGTATATTTTAAGGAAGAATGATTTTTAAAATTACTTATTTTCTATGTTAGTTATCCAGTAGTTTTTTATAAAAAAAATCCACTTGTTTCTAAATACAAAAAAGGATTTGTAACAATAATAATAATAAACCTTCCATAAAAAAATGACAGAATTTCGTAGCAGACTTACCAGCCAATATTCACCTCCTAGCTGGAAAAATTCATTGAACTGTTTTCTCTGAAATAAATATATAAATTCATTAACAGAAGCATTATAATATAAGGTTGAGACATGAAAATAATATATTTTATTACAATGACCATTTCATAAAAAAATAATTTACATTCATTTTTCATCATAATTTACTCTTATTGATAGTAAATAATTATTGTAGGCTTTTTTATAGGTTTGTAAATAATCAAGGTTTAATTTATCAGCATTATCATCATTTAATATAAAAACTTCAATAACTTATATTTGAAAATTCCCCAGTATTTATAAGAAATAAAAAAGTTAGAAAGAAAAAAATGAAGAAAATCTGTGGAATTTATGTGCTAGAAAAACTTTTAATAGTAAAATACTATTAAAAATGAAGAGTACTATTTTAAATAAGTACATATTTTCAATGGTTCAAATACAAACCAAAACTTTTTTTATGCAAACTTATTTTGAATGGTTCGCCATATTTTGAAATTTTATTTTTCTTAATTTACTTCTATTAACTTGTTTATGAAATATAATCATAAAAAGAGAAATCATTTCATACTAACTGAAATCTTTGTCTCGGTTGATAATTTCTGTATTTATATAATACATATACAATAATCAAACCGAACACATCAGTTAGATTTCAAAACTTATGTTCTGAGCAAAACATATATTCTATAATCAGAAAAAAATTGCTTGCAATTATCAACTTTCATTTAAAAAAAACAATATCAGAAATCATAATTTAGTAAATCATCCAATAACTTTAAACTGTATTTTGTAAAATGAGTTTCAAAAAATTCATCATATATATTTATACCCAAATCTAAAGAAAAATGACTATTTTTTCTTACAGCTAAAAATTTGAAGAATTAAGTCTAAAATGCTTCACATAGTTTTGTTCTTTTGTATAGAATTATAAATAATATGAATTTCAACTTATTATACAAAGTGGTCAAAATTGAAACACCTCTGTTCTGAGCTCTCTATACAGCGAACTACTCAGTGTAAAGTCTCCAAAATTGTTGAACATACTATTCAAGGGGAAGAGGAAAAGGGTATGAGGAAAACTGATTAGGATGGAAAAAACCTACTTCCAGAAACTCCAATAGATGGCGTTGGGCAACAGAAAATATGCTGAAAAGACACAAATAATCACAAAAACAAACACATGCTGTATGGAATTATTTCTTTCTAATTTCTATTGCATATATGAAAAAGAAGATAAGAAAGTGAAGAAACTTCAACCGTCATTGTAACGGCAATTTCTCACTATAAGTACACAAATTTGCATAAAATCTTGTTTTGCTGCAACTTTTCTGGGCATAAAACGGGATAAAAATGGGGAAATGTCATTCTTTTCATAGATAGCTTCGCGCTTTGTTTGTGAAATTGTTTTATGAAAACAAAAGAAATGCTGCAGCTGCAATTTGAGAGTTTCGTCGGCTTGCGAATTTACACAAAGGACCCCAAATGCAATAATGACTCGATTACCATAATGATTCGATTACCATAGTGTGCAATGTGTGGAGCGTCTGCACACATTGCACACTATGTGCAGCAGTTTCTTCGTCAACATTTTACTAATGATAAAATAATTAGTCGCGCGTTTCCGGCAACTTGACCATCTCGTTCTACACTTCTTAATTCCTGTGATTTTTGGCTTTGGGAATAATCTAGTTTATCGAGGATGGCTGGTAACCTTGGCAAATTTGAAATACAATGTCACTCTGCATGTGAGAAGCATCTCAATCGACCAATTACGATCCGCAGTATAACAAGGTGTCTACAGTATACAGATTTTACATCTTGTAAAAGTTAACCAAACTGAGCAGTTTCCCCTATATCGAGTATGTCCTTGACATTAAATGTTTGATTGATAGCACTGTACAACATATTTAATGTTGTACAGTGCTATCAATCGGTGTTTCTGGAACTATTTTTGTTTCCTCCTAATCCGTTGCCCCATGCCTTGAATAGTATGTTCAACAATTTTGGAGAATTTACACTATGCAATTCGTTGCATAGAGAACTCAGAGTAGGGATGTCTTAATTTTGATTACCTTGTATTACATTATGTTACTATTTTGTCGTCATTATACCTGAGGAAACTAATGAAACTTAAAAGTAGTTTAAATTTATATCTGCTTTGCACATAATATTACTAAATTCTGTAGTGCAATTTGTGACAACAAGACAACATAGAAATTATATTCAACAATACTTTTATTTTTTAAAATGCTCTACTAACTTCATGGATTAAATTTTTAATGTCTTTAAATTCGATTGTTTTATGGAAAATTTGAAATCATTTGTCATCATTACGAAAATGTTATTTTATCTATAATCCTTGTAAAATGTTCATTATTATTGAAATTGTATCGAATATGAATATATTTTGAACAACAAATGCAATTAAAGTTCTAGTTTTGTGAAAAATTATTCACTTATTTTTAAAATGTTGAAATACAGGAAGCAAATAAATGATCTTACATTTTCCTCTTCTGTAAATTCACAGATAACACTTTTGTATCTAGTCCAGTTTTCTAAGGTATTGTCTGGACCTTCAACGCCAGTAACAGTTTTGATCCATTCCCAGGCTCTTCCTTTAATCTTCCAAATATGCATGAAATAGATTATATATACTTATTATATGGACTTATTAATGCAAAAAAATATGTGTTACCATTAATAAAAGTTGCAGTTTCATAAAATTCTCAGCTGTTTTATGTAAACAGTATAAAGTTATGGCCATTTGCCCCCATCTACCATGCCAGATCGACTGTAGCAACTTTCACTACCCACTACGCAAATTGGCACGTGGAAAATTGATCTACTATAGATGATCTATCAGGTAGGCTATCCATTTAGATTAATTATCAAGGTGTTGATAAAATCAGATAATTGGTGTTTGGAGATCATTACCTTGACAATTAGAGGCATTATTATTCCAATAAAATACAGTTCATTGACAATGAGAGACATGATAAGTTCGTACATCATTTGCTCTTATCATTCATTCTTAAAAGTTTATTTATGGTTACAGCCCGTCTCGTCTTGAGTTTCTCTAAAAAAAACAAAATTTTATTCTAATAGCAACAATATGCTTAAGTGACCAAACAGAATTTTTCTCGAGGGGGTTACTTTCTAAAACTCATTATTACCGATGATAAAATTTCTATACATGCCTTTGAGAAAAAACTCAAACTGTATTTATGTAAAAAAAAAAACCTTGTTTAAAAAATGAAGCAAAACCGAAATGACTGCATCAAAATCGTTTAAAAATCTAGGCAATATTGGCTGTTTCCTTCGATTTTCATTGTGATGCTCCCTATGAATTCCTACTAACTAGCCATACAGTTAAAATATATTAATATTTAAGTCTTTTACAACGTCTGACTGAATCAATTCATCGAAAATTACCAGAAATATGTCGGAAAAATTCATGAGCTTTATGCCATGATAAAGCGTCTTCTCACAGTGCAATTACTAATTTTTTAATGAAACATTCTAGTGCCGTATTTGCCTGATATGGTACCATAAGCCTTTTTCATATTTCTACGGTTAAAATTAACTTTTTATGACCATTATTTTAAATCCATTAATTCAATAAAAAAAATCATAAGGAACTCCGAAGGAGTTTTACAAAGATAATTTCAGTGCATGTTTTAATAATTGGAATAAACGTTCGCATAAAAGTTTTGCAATAGGAAGAAATTACATTGAAAAAAGTGCAATTACTTTTTACCAATAAATTGATATCTTACAATTATGAATACTTCCGATAAATTATTCGAAATACTTTTTGATCACCATGTTGTACTTGAAAAATGAAATACTACCAGTAAAAAATACCATAAAAACAAACTGTGAGACAGTCAGAAAGAAGAAAAATTCTAATTCGTCTATTTCAGATTCCTTGAATGATAACAACAGTAGAAGTGACATTAAAACGTGCTTAAGATATGTTGATATTTAAAAAAATAATAACTGTACTATAAAAAAATGTGTTGTTTGTGTATGGGAAGAAGAAATATCCTGAGAAAGTTATTGAAAATCATCGATAAAGTGAAAATCACTGGCAATATTGTGAGTAAGAAATGTTGGAAATGAACAATAAGGAAAGGCATTGGTTTTTTATATATATATATATAATGTTTCTGAATTAATTGAAATTATTGCGTCTCCTAAGTTTTTAAATATAAAGGGATATATGATGCTAATTAATTTATCTTTATTATAAATGCATGATATGTTTGACGTGATATTCTTTAAATCAATAAATTATTTCCAAATAATGTATATATAATTATTTTATTGTTTAGAATAAATTAACTCAGTTCAGTTTCCTGGTACTCAAACTTCGAATAGGGATTATAAAATTTTTGAAATACACGATTAGTTAAACTACGTACTTAATTACTAAAATTCTTTGATATTTAATTTTATTAAGAAAAATTTCTTTAAGTTAATCAATTAATTAATTTAATTTTTATTTACAAATGTTGAAGTAGTAGATATCGCATCTCATATATCGGGAGATTTTTTGCTTTAAATGTCAGATTTAGAATATCAGTTAAATAATACTTCCTTAAGTTACAATTAAATCGATTTCTTGTTGCTCCACACACATACATATATGAATAGAATCAGACGAGAATATGCGATTGCGTCTATTGTTCAGGTAAAACAGTAATGAAACTCTCCTTTATAAATAAAATATCACATTTTTTTTTTATTTTTTGAATATAAATTTGATTATCAGGTACTGTTAACTAAAGAACAACGAATAGAAAATATTTTTAACTTCATTATTTTAGAATTTTAGGAGGATGCTTAGTTACCTCAGTAAAATGAGGAAATGTTTATTCTCGGTACATAATTACAGATTAATTTTTACATTTAAACAAAATATGAGTTTTAATATTTACCTTACATCAGATATAAAAATATCTTAAAGTTTCGGATTCTAAACGATTAAATATCCGCTAAGCTTCGCTAATTGCGATAACTGTTATATTGTAGGAATTGCAAGAATATTTATAAGATGATAATATTCAGTATGACTGGTAAGACATTCTGATAAAGGGATAAACTTTTCACATGATCTTTTAAGTATTAGAAGAGATCCTGTACTTATTAACAGTTGTTGAAAAGGAAGGAGAAAGCGACTGTCGAATGCAAAAAATTTCTATTAGTTTTCCAGCTAATAATAAATCATCTCAAAAGTGTAGGGAATCCGATAATTATCGGACATATTTCACAATAAAGTCAAACAAAAACTGGATGCAATCATTCACAGTATTTCGGCTTCAATACAACCTTTTAAAAATTTTAAAGTCCCAATATGCGATCATTTTTCTACTGGCAGTACGTGATATCTGATGCGGCATCATATGTTTATAAGCATTTGCGGAACTACAGATGAAATAACAATTAACAGACTCTATTTCATTAGCTGAAAATAAGAACAATAAGTCTGATATGCACGTTATTTCTTACAATCCCACTTGAAACAAATTTCAGTGTAGCTGCAAAGGGGATCGGATGTTTATTAACTTGTAAAAGTTTTGTCATACCATCATCTTCAAGCCACGTCTATAGCCATCCATCACAACAAAACTTTAGAAGTCGTGTTACAAAGAAAAAGCACCATTGTTCTTAGCTATTTTTACAAAATTTTGTGCCGGCATCATGGCATAGGGGTAGCGCGTTTTCCCCGTAATCCCGAGTTTGAGTTCAGTTTCGGGCATGGTTACTCTTCTTCGGTGTTCTATATGTGAGGTATGTGTGAAAGTGCCTCCTTGTAAAAAGGGGTTGTGCACACGAATGTGACGCATAAAGTAGCTAAGTCGTACACATGGCCCTAGTTGGCGCAATTGAAAAAACAAGAGGCGCTCACTCGGCTTAAATGACTGACAGATAACTGTCAAATGTTGTAAAGTGCCGTAAGTCACAACAACAAACTTCCGTAATATACTCTTTCAATATTGGACATTTTGTATTTATTAAGAAAGATTCGAAGTCAATTTTCTAACACTATCATAAAGGTTTTAGATTTCTTGACCAAGACTTTTAAATTTTTGCATGTATGAAATATCTAAATGAAACTATATTTATTCACAAGATATCAGACTAAATAAAAAGTATACAATGCTACATTTTGGAAATTTCGTTTATAGTAAGATTCTTTACAACCAAACAGATATCATTTGCCGACAGTAAATTGTCATATTTCTAAAAATGAGAAAATTTAAAATTTTCTCCAAATTCATTTTTAAAAATTAAGCATTTCAGTCAGTTTATATTTTTCATTTTCATTAGAAAAGAATTTACATAAAAGAAATTCTGTCTTTGGTTACACATTTTAAGATTCTCTTAATGTCAAAACAACGTCGAACTTTATATGACTTTGTTTCAATAAAGCATTAAACAATCAAATATAAAAAAACATAATTGAAAATTATTTTTCCTTAAGAATCTAAATTCCTCGGGGAAAAAAACACAATTTTTTCAATAAGAAACGTTTTGTATTACTTAGAATATTTATATTAATAAAGCGAAATATTATTTTTATGTTTTTATTTCATTTGAAGCAAAATTCTAACATTTGTTATTTAGAAATAGGAAAGTGGTATGATAAAAAATAATAAGATTAAATGCAGTTTTAGCGAGTAAAGAAGGGAAAAAGAGTAATAATGCTTCTATCAGTTTTTGTTATTATTATTATGATTATTTTCTGTATGTCTTAAGCTAGCCAGGTTCGCCATACCAGAATCTCCATCTCCTGTTGCGATTTCACATCGAGATAAGAAATGTCTTAAATTTGAATTGGACTATAAAACTAAGTAAATTGGACATTTTTTAAATAATTTTGAAAAAAAATTTAAAAATGAATAATAGCTGGACTTAAAGCAGATATTTATTTTTCATAAACGATTTACAATGGCTATAAAATGTTCATTTTTTTAACCTCTTTATAGCGTTTTTAATTTGTTCGTTGTTTAGTGTTTATTAATAATTCACGCGTTTTTATTCCATTCCTTTTTACTTATTACATCTAATGATTATTCATCAGTCAATTTAGAAGATTTTTGCTGACTGGATATTTACATTAAGTTTATATGCTCCTTATAAACAGAAATTAAATTATGGAATCATCTAGACATTATTTTATTAGGAAATTATACTTGATGATATTTGATCTTATGTAATCTCTATAGAAAGCATCTCGTACCCAAAATACTTATGCTATTGGCATCACATTTGTCTAAGATTTTTATAGGGTTTTTTCCCTCAGTCTTACGATATATGAGCTTATTAAAACCATACACACCATATTTATTTGAAAGTCATTCGTTCAAAAAAAATATTTTACACTTTTATTTAAATGCATTTCCTTTCATTTTTGTTCTGAAATATAGATCTTCAATTAATGATGAGTTAAAAACAGAATAACAATTTAATTTTAAAAAACATATGAGCAAAAGGTGTTACCTCTGGTCCAGCTTCCTCCATTAATTCATAAAAATCTTCAGTCCGATCTAAACCAAAAGAATGAAAAGTTTTATTGTTCAATGAATTGATTGAATTAGGAGAGAATGTCATTCATTAAACTGCAAAGAAATATAATATACTTTAAATTATGAAGTATTCGAAGAAAATTAATGGCTGATTACCAGGTTCACTTCATAATTATTTGGAATGAATCGCACGCTATAGGATGATAGAATTTCAAAAAAAGATGATGATTCTCAATGATTTATGACAGAGGAAAACCTCACTACTTATCTGAAATTTTAGAGAAACAGAATGTGATGGAAAACATATTCAGAAATAAATGTTTCCTATTTATAGAGAAAATTACTTATCACTAAATGCAATGCAGAAGCAGATAGAAAACTTTCCTCAACGTTTCACCCAAATTTCTGACGAAGAACGAAAAATTTGCTCCATTTGATTGAAACATCATTTCTTTTAATTTTTAAGACTTACTTGTAATATTTTTAACAAGAATTTTTTTTTATATATTGCAATGAAATAATTAGAATTTTATATAGATTATAATAATTTCGTTCGTACCGTGTAGTATGAAATATATCAGTTAAATAAAAAATATATGAATGACCAAATTTAATTTTTAATTTATTGTCAAGCAAATCATTTATAAATTTTCTTACTTCAAATAATTAAAGGAAACAAAATGGATGTAGTTTTTAAAGAAGAAGATAATAAAATAATGGTTCGTTATTTTAAATTACTGTTAAATAATATGGAAATAAAAAAAATATTTTCAGATCTTTTATGCAAATTAACAGTATTTGGTATAACATTTCAGATATGAAAATTTCTATATTTATGATAAAGGTCTTCGCTTAAAATAAACAAAACATTTTTTTAAAATTCTTCTTATTTTGATCATATGTGTAATTAAATATTACTTCATTAAATCAATTTATTAATAGAATCAAAATTCTACACTTGTCACTTCTATTTTCGCCACCAGCAAACACACAAACAATAATTCAACAGAAAATACTCCAAGTGAATTATTTTCTAAATGTATTTAAAAATTAAAAATAAAATTCAGAAATCATTGGTGATTTTTCATATTCACATGAATATAAAATTCATCGCAAAATTAAATTACTTAGTATCAATTTTAATTATTATTTCTCTACTGTATCTATGAAGGTGCGATCTGAGAAGCGTTAAATGAAAATAATTTATCAGACAAAACAGAATTAATTCTATATTCCGTAATTCAAAATCATTATATCATTCCATACTTCATTTATTATTTATTAAACTTAATATAAAAAAACCAATGCTTTTGATGTCAAATTTATTTCCACAACCCACTTCGGTGAAATCTAAACAACTCTGACTACAATTTGAAATAATATCAGATAGATGCCTTATTCCCTTAGTATAAGAATCTTTGGCAAACAGCAGTGCATGTATATTTCAAATTGTTAGAATTATCAAATTGTTTTATTAAAATATTTTTTTAAAAATTTCTCTTATTTTAGCAAATTGAACAGAATTAAAGGAACTTTACTTAAAGAGCACAGGAGCTTCACATAGCATTCGTACATGTCTTCGGGCTTTATAGACTGGAATGCATTACTATCTACGTAGGAAACGAAAAGAAGTAACAAACACGTTGCACAAAGGATTCGCTTCATTTTCCAGATTAAATTGTGTATACTATGCGTAATCAGCTAAAATCTTTTACAGGGAGCTTTAAAGCTATTGTAAACAATAGCAGTGTCCCTTTTTTTTGTCATGCACAAAGAAAAAAGTCCATTTTCCTTATTGATAGTAAAACTATAATGAGGCACGGAAAAAGATTAATAATGCTCTCCTGGGGAAAAGTTTTATAAGGAAACTGTAACATTGTTGGAAAATATCACGTCCGTTCTTTTTGATAGCGCATCAATAATTAAAAAAAACACAAATTTTTTATAAGATTTTAGTTGTGATACAGATACAAAGAAACCAAAAATTCCCTGTGTCTGTGGGCTTAAAAATTCCTAAATTTGTTTTAGTTTGATAAAATCCCTTGTGTGAGAAATATGGAAATTTAGAAAGTTAGTTGCTAATTTCGAATTATATTCTTCATATCTTGTCAAAAACTTGCATTCTTGTCATACCGAAATGGCCTCATGAATCTTCAGAATAAAACTTTAATCTGAAAAAAAATTAACAAAGTTTTAGGAAACAGAGCCTTAAAATTTCACTACTTCAATTTTTGTTCAAGTATTTTTGATTAATTTTGTTCTTTACACCTATTCTGTGACTCTCTAAAAACTATGTAAGTAATTTTGGAAATAGACTATTCGATTTTTTATGTAAATTATGAATATGTAAATGTGCATTTTGATAAGATAATTTTTTTAATCTAAGATGCTAAATCAAAACAAATAATGTTTAAGAATTATAAAGCATTCTTAATAATAAAGACACTACTTATCACTTTTTATAAATCTTGAACTGTTTTGTATAAAACGAAATATTTCATGAATAAAAACAATGCGCCGGATGGGTGGCATGTAAAAATCTAAAAATGCAATCTTGTTTTCGGTAGACATATAATTTTTAAATATACGCTGCATTTTAATCTAAAAATAAGGCAGGAAAAATAATTCATTAAAAAAACTTCTCTAAATTTGTCATCCCCCATGAGGAGGGGGGGCACCTCGAAATGAAAATGAGAAACTTCTAGCATGGTGGTTGGCTCTCGCCACCTTGGAGGGTACACGAAAAGTTGGGAGTCTGAATCTTCCCATCGATGTCGGGCCTACTTCCTTAGGGAAAGGTTGTACCGTGGCCGGTGATGGCCCTTAGGACTCAACCACAGTTCCTGCCAGTGCAACTGTAGAGGCAGTTAGGTCATTCAGTTTTTTATCCGTGTGCTTTCGAGGCGGGGGTGGAGAGTCAGTGATATGACTTATCCTTTTTTTCAGAGAAAAGTAAGAACGGAGAGCTCTTTGAATACGTGCAATGGGACAATTGACATGAAATTGAATGCGATAGTTTTGTTTCTCTTGAATGTTTGGTGAATGTATATATTATTCTTTCGTTTATTAAAGGAAACATTTATCAAAAGGAACAAATTAAACGAAATCACTCAAACTAGGAAGAAAGCGAACAATTAAATAAAAGGGGAAAATGAACAAATTGCCATTCAGTTTTATGCCTAGGGCAATTTTGAAGAATTTTCAGAATGAAAATACTATAGTCACATTATTCAGGATTGAAAAGGGAAAAATATATTAAATATATGCAAGAAATGAATTAATTGACATGAAATTCAACTGCCAAATTTCATTTTTTCAAATTAAAAATGTAGAGAAATTAAATCTTCAAGGAGCTTTTCAGGCAGTAACTTTACTCAGAGAGTTAATGATATGTATTTAAGATTGATAAGATTTTTCAAAATTGCAGAAAATTCTGAATAATGCTGTAGTTTGAAAGTTTAAATATAAATATTAAATACAGCATAGCATATATTCAAACTAAAGTAATTTTTAAATTCTCAATTTATAAATATTTTATAACAATTGAAAACATTTCATCAATGAAATAGTGATATTCCGTTTCCCACAAGATACTAATATGAAAATCATAAACAACCACTGATATTTCATTAAAATAAAAAAATGAATGAACTCAACATCTATACCATTTATTTCTAATAAAGAATTAAGCCTTACTTTTGTTAATCACGCAATTCTTAAAAAATTGTTAAAACCATTAAGAAATATTTTCAATTCAAATGCTGAAATGCAAAAACAATTTTAATAGAGATTATGTGTTTTTTAAAAAAAAATTGTGAACAAATTTATTTAAAATTTAATTACAATCATTTGGCAACAGCTTTCATGCAATGGTTGTAAATTGCTAAAATTGTGACAGAAAAATAACAACGTTGAATTTAGTTTTCAAAAAATTAAAAAAGTAAAGTTACTTCTACTTATAATAAAAAAATTTATAAAAGGATAACAAACGTTTTTGAATAGTATTGAAAAACAACTTGCGTTTTTTGTCTGTATAATTACAATAAAACTAATATAATAAAATCAAATTTCTCCTTTTTATCCTTTACGGATAAAATAAATCAAAATATAAATGTATGGAATTCTTAAAGTATTTAAAATTATAGATATGTATACACATTTGCTTGGTATGCTTTACAAAATCTATGCGTGTAAAAACGGGGTTTATGTGTGCGTGCGTATACTTTCATGTTTTCAACTGAGATTTTATTTGATTTCATTGTTGTTGTAATTCTGCTTTGTCGTACTCATTTTCATGTGAAAAGAAAAATATCCTTTTCTGTTTATCATTTGAAAATGCAATAAAAAGAATTCAAATAAAAATTAAATGCCTTTCATAGATTATTTTGCATCACGTAAAGTTTTTGAATAATAAATAAGTTTTCCTCATATTGTCAATTTGAACAGTTTCTAACTAGAGTTCTCCGTATTTATGTTTGAACAAAAGTTATGGAACTATAATGGAAATTTTTTCAACAAAAACAATCGAGTAAAAAATGGATAAATTTCAAATGTACTTTTTTTATGAATAATACTATTGCAGTTGGTTCCCTTTCGAGGTCAAAGAAAAAATATTCTTGAAACTGTGTACCATATTTTTCTTTAACATAAATTAAAGTATTTAGGAAATAACTACTTCGTACGTTAAAACATAACGTATGTTAAACGTAATAATGTTAGTACGTTATGTCATAAGTATTATTAATTAAAATGTCCCCAAATAATGTAAGAACTTAAAATATATTGTATTTCTAAATATTGTACATATGCAGAGTATTTGGAAATACAATATTTTGTATTTCAAAAAATCTGTAGGAAAATAAGAATAAAGATTTCTGCAAAACAGGTTTATTTTATTTCGTCAACTTTCAACGAACTCTACTGACAAATCTGTCCAATTGTGAAGTTACAGAATAATGATTTCTGAATTGAATTTATTTGTAGCATACTATATTTTTAAACTAGAATTTTGTTGAAGATTTAAGAATAGTTACTCTGAATTCATTTCATTGTTCAATAAGAAAAATGAATTCTCTAAATGGGGTCTTTTTATCAAAGTATATATAAATTAAAGAAGCGATGAAAATAATATAATTATCTTCTACTAAACAAAGGCAAAATTTTTTAAAAAATGAATGTATATAAGATAATTAAGAGACAGATCTATAATTTCGGACATTAAAATTAGTCCTATTTTATTTCACAGAAATAAACAATAAATTAAAAACAAATATTACAGAAATCTAATTCATTACATGGAAAGTATTCTTGTACTCTATATAACAAGCAGTGGAAATTAAAATAATAGAACGCTTAAAATGGGAATTATTCTAATAAGAAGATGAAAATATTTTATAGAAATCATTGTGGATAGAAAATCATATATCATTGTGGATAAAAAAAAGTAATGTGCCATTATTTATAGCAATGTAACATAAAATTTACCATGCATTGGACAATGAATTAAAAATAAACGGTTAATTTTGCAAATAAAACTAAAAAGTAAAATTGTACTAAATGATGTAAATTACTTACGTTCTTAAAATGACGTCACTGTAATACCAAAATATGATGATGATTAGTTCCTGTTCTTAAAAAACAAAGAGAAAAGAGTATCTTTGCTTAAAAAAGGTCTAATTGCGGGAGCCCGTATAACCAGACCAACGATTGTCAGAAAAGAAAAACTTACTGATATTTCAGAAGACATCCAAAGCATTTAACATATAAGAACATGCATTCTGGTTACAGATACATAACTGTGGATAGATCACTAAGAATAATCCTGAGATCATAAGCTTCTTAAATGGACTACACTGCAGGATAAATGATGTATTGTGCAACAACTGAAAGATTTTTATGGATCCAGTCTATCCCAAATAATGCATAATAAAAGTAGAAATTTTGTATAAACTTTTCATGCATCTATTAATTTAATTCCTGTAAAGATCCAGAAAACTTACGTCCAATAGTAAATGGAATGGTGTGACTGCTGAACAACTAATGATTGGAAGAAGATAATACGATCAGATGGAATATGTTTTCTTATGGATGGAATACAAAAAATTCGACATGATCCATATGAAACTGTAAAATTCTCTTTCCTAGTCAATATAATTCAAAACTATGATAGATAATTTGTTCGTATAATTTGGCACTAACTCTAAACTACTTATTTCTGAGTATTGGAAAAAAATGTTCAGATCAGATGGAAGTTTCCGTATGGATGGTATGCAAAAAATTCGACATGATCCATATGAAACTGTTATATTCTCTTTCCTAGTCAATATAATTCAAAACTATGGTAGATAATTTGTTCGTATAATTTGGCACTAACTCTAAACTGCTTATTTCTGTGTATTGGAAGAAAATATTGAGATCAGATGGAACATGTTTTCGTATGGATGGTATACGAAAAATTTGACATGATCCATATGAAACTTTAAAATTCTCGTTTATAGTCAATATAATTCAAAATTATGGTATATAATTTGTTCGTATGATTTGGCTTTAACTCTAAACTGTTTATTTCTGTTGTTGCTTATGCTGAAAATATCTAACATATGTCAGATCAGTTGCAGTAAAAAATCAGCCAAAAAAATCGATAATAATAAGGTGTTCGGATTTTAAAACTCCCTTAGAAAGTCCAATGCAACTCAGAATGTGACAGTCATATGCAATTTTTACAAGTGAGGTGGATTTTTCTACCATTTTCAAAGGAAAAACACTTAAGATGGCCACTTTTTAGTCTAGCCAGAACAGTCTAGGAGCCACGGTCTCATTTGATTTCCAGTATAGTGCCAGGGGATGTTTCTGTGTACCATTGAGGCGCAGGTGGAATACGCCATATTAAATTGAGTTTAAATCTTTCATTTGATTATAGTTTTTGATAAGTAAGCGAAGAACCAGTGGTCGTTCTATTCTCATTACCCTCTTTGACCTATCTATCAGTAACCTCATTACCACTAATGTTTTTTTAATTATTATTTTCTTAGTGTAAGATGCCATCGAAGAAATCCATCAACATGTTTGCAGTCACACTATCTTGCAATTCTGCATGTTTATCTCCCACGTGACTAGTCTTTTACGATAGATAATGCCACCATTCGCTAAAAAAGAACTGCTCGAAATAGATACAGTATAAATTGGAGTTATAGTATCTAGTTTAACTATCGCAAAATTCAAACACAAACATCATAAAAAATGTTGAGAGATTTTGGAAAAAACAGATAGAAAACTTCAGTTCTATAAAGTTCAGAGATCATTAAAATCATTTTTTGCACCATTTGATATGTTGAAGATATAAATGCATTCCACAATATTGTATAATCGATTTCTAACCTCATAAGGCTAGAGCTAATCCAAACAAATATTAAACAAAAATTTTCAATTAATTGGCGAGTAATTGTAATAATTATAATTGTTTTTGAATTATTAATATCGTTCGAGTTCTATTTTTTGATGAATAGTTATTTTTCCAGGCAGTTTGGAATTTCCTAAATGACATATACATTCTCAAATAAAGGCTTTAATCTACTTTCGCTTTTGTTATTATAATTTATAAGCATGAAATGTTTTTAATATAAAAGCTTTATCATTTTTTATTCGAAGTTCTACTCAATTCAAAGAGTTTTAAATATAATAAAATTTAGAGGGGTCGTTAAGAGGTTCAGTAAAAAGTCCGAATTAGTGTAACAGGTATTTATTTACAGATTGCGTTACAAACAGACAATTTACAAACAAAACTTCAGAATAACTTTAAGATACATATATAAGAGCATGGATCAACGCATGCAACACCTGCAATTACTTGACCAGAACTGAGTCATAACGCCACACGACTTCAGAGATCGCTTTCTTTGACGTCATCAGTCAGCTATGGTTAATATTACAAGAGCGGCTACAAAGCCGATAAACGTAAAGGTCAAACATATCATATTTTAAAAAACATCTAGTCAAAAATATCTAAACAATCAAAAATATCTACATATCTTTATCAGAGGCTGTTTAAGCCATTTGAAAATAAACTTTTCGATAATTTTTTTTTTTTTTTTGCAGTTTTTCTATAAAATTGTAGAAACGGAATTTTTAAAATCTTTTATTCTTCTCTCTAAATATCTTTCTAATATTTTCACAATATCTTTCATATTTAAAAAAAATTATCGCTTATTTGTACATAATGTTTAAATTTGCTATCTGATCTTAATTTTTAATAAAATTTATTACCATTTTATCAAATGATTTAGAACCAAGAAATTTCAAACAAGCAGAGAAGTTAAAAGAATGGCATGATTTCTAGTCTTAAATCAGATATATTAAATCAATGAAAATAATTAGCAATCAAGTAGATATTGTTAGTGCTTTATTTCATGATTTCAATTTTAGTGTTTTCCAAAAGATTAGTTAATTGAGGAGGATTTTGATACTAGAATGTAGTAAAGAATATTTCATTCTTATTGTTGTTTTTTTTGTTGTTGTTGTTGTTGTTTTTGCATGGTTTGGGTTTTATTAAATATTTTTTTTTTGAAATTCTGTTTTTCAATAATAATTTTTTTAATAAAAAAAAATAACTACTTTAAATGTCTTGTAAAACTTCTTTTAAATTTTCCTTTTTTTGCAAATCACGTTTTGGTGCAATTCGCTAAATTATATATTTTATCTGTTTACTTTTTCAATAATGATTACATCATTATACAAGTTACATTATAGGTAGATCTATATTTAATATAATATTGCTTTCTTTAAATTATAATTTTTTAAAAGCATTCTTAAAATTTATTAACTGCATTTAGTATCAAGAACAATCAATTTTAATATTCAACATCCACTAGCATAATGATTCTTTTTTCTATCCGCAAATCTATAAAAATAATATGCGCAAGTGTTCAGTGTGGACTTTATTCTACTTTAAAAGCTCAACTAAATTGCTCGTAATGTTAAAAGCAAATTGCAGTAAATGGCCAATAAAATACTAATTTTGATAAAAATTTAATAGGATTTTCACTTATTGGTGAATGAACTATTATTATGTGAATTTTAATGTTTTCTTTCAATCAAATTTGAATATTCACTCACTGGTAAAAGGAAGCCACTCAACTTTATTCAGCTGTTAGTCATACATGAAATATAAAATTACCATTTTAAATGTAATGATGCATATTAAAATGTTCTGTTCTTAATATTCGTAAAGGATTGTCTGCATATGAAAAACTGAATACACTAATATTTCGTACGTCAACATCCTTTTAAGTATCATAAATAGTTTCATCTTAGAAAAACATCCGGAATATAAATTTTGGTTGATATATCACATTTGACATTTTCTATTAGAGTGTCATTTCCACGTTTGAATATATAAGGTTTAGATATACTCAAGACTTCAGTAACAGCATTTTCTTGATACTTTAACGTCATTTTTAAAGTTATAATTTACATGTTACAGTCAATTTTTTATATGATAAGTAATAAAATATTATATCGAAAATTTTTGGTAGAAATTTGATTATTTTCCCCAAAAATAATCAAATCATTAAGCGAATTTAATGCGTATATAAATTGCGCCTGAACCTGAATCAACATCATGTTAAAAAAAATAAGCATTTTCTTGTATGAGCCAAAGAAATAATATGTTTTTCTATTGTTAAAAGAAATATTAATTTTAGGACTAAAACTAATATCTCTATTAATAGAGAGAAAATCATTTTTATTTAATTGTAATTGCTATAAAATTCAATGACAATAAAATTGATTTTTATTCTTTTTGTGTTTAATTCTGCATTTTTTATCAGTATATACTATTCCTAATATAGTTGTTTGTTTCTCAAAAATAGACATTAACCCTTAGTAGCCTGATTTACGAAAGTGATTTATTTTTAATATTACTGTGTTTGCTTGAAGGTCTAGATAAAGGGAAAATTTGATTTTTTTTTAATTTCGTTGGAAAGAATATTATACAGCAGTAAAATACGTACAGCCAACCTATAAAAAAAATAGTAATGTGAACATTCGGTTTAAAAGATTGGTATCAAAATTGATACTCTAGGTCATTAAGGGTTAAAATGATGCACCACTTTTTTTACGAGTATATAAGAAAGTGTTGCATTTCCTTCATTGTTAAATGCAAATTAACTTTTTCCGTGCTTATTGCTTAGATCTCTATACAATTGTATTTTGATCTTAAAGGATTTCATTACATAAAGATACGTATTCAGAATATACTTGTTCTACAAATGTGGTAGCGTAAATCGCAATTAAAATGTTCATTTATATATTCTATATATTTTCAGTTACAGATATTGTAGCGTTTTTTAAATAATTAAGTCATTGATTCATGAAACATTTTGATCCTTCGGATGTAATTGATACTTTAAAGCAAATATAATTATAAAAATAATTTTTATTTAAATATAAGAATAACAATTAT
>JAPMOR010019200.1:56301-83868 GCA_026543865.1 Argiope aurantia | reverse complement strand
AAAGTCTTTATTTCTATAGATGAATTGTAAGAATATTTCACAAAACTGACTACTTGTATTATATTTGGTTCAAATGAATATGGTGTCCAAATTAGATAAATAAAAACAAATGCATATCAACAAAGTTAATAAAATAAAAAAATTAACCTAATATTGTAAATATATTATCATTGACATGTTAAAAATGCATTGTAATGTGAAACTAAATTGGTCCATTTTCTTAAAAGGGGATCTCGCAAACTGTTTAAGATAGCAAAATACCTCTGCAATGAACTGGATACTTTGATAACCTGGATAGGATCTAATTTAGACTGTCAGCACTCTCTTCACTTATTACATTTCCGATCATATTACTCAGTCTTTATTTATTAAGCACTGTCCGGGTAAAGAAAACCAGAAAAGCATTTCTTAGAACATAGAAAAGATGTAACATTTGAAAAAACCCGCGCTTGGAGAAATCCCCTCCCCCATCTCGAAATAAATCGGTAAAAAAGTGCCACGTGGTCCCATGAAGAATGTGGGAAGTGCGTGCTGCCGACGTGGCGGGCCCATTTACCAAATTTACGATCAATTATAACTGTCTGGGTGTTTCATGCGGGCAGTCAAAACAAACTTCCACGTCGTAAAAGAAGATTTAAACAGCCGCTAACAACTCCGGAATGGAGTTGTTTCGATCACACCGGGCACAGGATTTTCCAGTGCGTTGCTGTCCGGAAAGCAATGGGATGAGATTATTAGTTTTTTTCCCCTTCCCTCCTGTTACTTATTCTAACAGACTAAAGCAAAAAGTTTAATTTATATACTAGACACCATGCAGTATTTAAATAAGAACGTCTAGACAAAGCTGAAATTTTACTGAAAGGGATGCAGGATAAAAATGAATAGATTACTGATAATACTCTATAGGAAATATTGTTGTTGGCGAAAAGAAATTTAAAAAACTATGTCATCTACCAATATCCAGACAGAGTTGTTAAAATCACGTGTATAAAAACAGATATTGTTAGTGAATTTCAAAGACCAGCTACTCGCCAACCGTAGTAATAATATTAATACAATCATATTAATGAACTTTAATAAATTATATTTTTTTTAAATTAGTTTTATTAAACTTCAACAATAAGCATAGCGCATTCTGATCGTCGGCTAATTGGTGAAATCGGCTCTGTTACTAAAGCTGGGATGTTTGTCGAAGCTTTATTTTGCAGTATGTATCAAGATTTTAGAATGATGGCTGGTAGAGGAGATACTGACGTTGTATTTAAGGGTCATGAGCTTTCTTATGAAATAAAAATTTTCGAAATCAGTACAATGATCGTGTCATGGCTAAGGGAGTAGGTCAAGATTTTCCATCATAGTCATAATAAATGGACAGTGATATAGTGATTTTGAAATTTATCTTGAAAATGGAGGTTGATACCCATTGATGACATATCTAGAAGACATATGTTTTCTATAAAACAAAAATTGGCGACATCGGATCAGTGAGATGGGGATGGGAAACTGGTTCATTGGGCCCTACTGATTATTTTAAATACATAGATGCTTCATGATGAAGTTGAGAATATTCATAAATCAGGTAGAAGCAAGTTTCTTATTTCCCTTGCACTCCTTTTTTAACTTTTGGCCCGCCAAGGCCGTTGGCAGAGGGGAGACCCAAAATAGATCGTTAAAAATAGGCTTAAGAATTAAGTTTGTACCATCTATTGCATAAATTTTTAAAACAGAATCCAAGAATAAGCATTGTGGGACTAATTTAAATAACGAGCAAAATTAAAATCGTTTAGAAAATGGATATCATTTTAATAATTATCAGTTTGAAAGAATAAATAATTTTTAGTAAATCTATATGAGGAATTAAAACATTTGTAAATCTGTGTAAAGAAAAATACAGTGAAGTACTTTCTTAGGAAAGAAGAAATATAAACAAAAATGTAGTATTTTTTCGAAGGGAGGGAGACTAACTTTCTACTAAGCTTGGCCAGTTCTGCCGAGGACGCAAGATCACCTCGGCGAACATCTTGAAGAATAAAAGAGGAACTCTACTGAAGCCTATTTACAACAAATCGCTAAATTTCAAGTCACGTAATTATTTCAGGCTCTTCAAAATTGCAAATAATAATAATAATAATTTGGATTAAAAAAATTGTATCAGAATTTAACGACTAGCTATTTTTAAATTGATTTATTTCTCCTAATATCAACGGTTGTTCCATATTATTATATTTTGTTCCTTATTGCCCATATGATTTTCACTTAAAAAAATTATTATTGTTGTGCTGTTTCTTTTATACGATAAAAAAGTACAATAATCTTTAAAAAAAAAAAAAAAGTTTAGTTTCTGAAAGCTCAATATGAAAAATAACTTCCGAAATTATTTCTACCAGCAATAACTCAAAAATAGGAGAGCTAATTATATGGAATTTTGCGCCTTGTACGAAATAGAGTACGAAATTCATCAAAGGAAATCAGTTTGTATAAAGGTGAATTAATAACTTACGATACGGATTTAGCCTCAAAGCTGTAGATTTGTATCAAATTTTAGAAAAAAAAGAAAAGAAAAAAGCGAAATTTAAAAAAAATTATTATATGTGTATTTCACTATTCATATTTCTGTGAATGCTCTAACTCAAAAACCCAACAAACTTGAAGAATGAATCTTAGAAAATTATCTATACTCCAAAGCGATAGACTTGTGAGAAAGTTCAGATCTATTCAGTTGATTAAAAAATATACTGCTTTAAAATACCTAATAAACGTCTCGGGCGTAGGTCTTTAATAAGCAGCTTCTAGATAAAACCATTAATGCATTTTTATCGCTTTTTAATTAGAAAAATCATAAGGAGAGAGAGAAAAAAACTTTTTGGCAAGTTCTCTGCTTATCCTTGTTAGCCACTCACTGTACAACTAATCCAAATCTTTTTTTAAACAAATTTTTCCGTTATTTTTGGATAATATCCCTCAAACATCTCCCCGGGACTTAAAACGAATACCCAACCAAATGAATAACTAATTAAAACAAATAATGAGTATATTGCAATGAAATTGTGCAAATAATTAATTGTATGGAACAATGTGCCTTGCGTTTTTAAAACGGAGATTTAAGGAATATTACTTTCGTCCCACATAAATTTTCACTTGAAGGAAGGGATGATAAGAATGTTTTCCTTTCCTCCTTCCTCCCCCTCGTTACTCCACGAATCTATTTCCATGTAACGAAACTCAATACCCACATATCCATCTCCACTTCGACTCGACCCTCCCCTCCAGCTTCTCCACTCCTTCTCTCAGCTGGCTATTCGAATAGAAATCACATAGTACTTCTTTGTAAAGACGGAAGTCAGTGATAGTAACAAAAAAACACGCAATTCTCTGCAGATTTTCATGTTATTTTATTCGCATAAATTTATGTATAATTTATAATGATATCATACATGTCTTAAGTGGGAGAACAAGTGGATGCTGTATGAAGTGGAATACACACACAAACACACGCAAAAAAAAAAAAAAAAAGAATCCTTTTTGACATTCGGAACAAGTCTAAAAATAAAATCTTAAATAAGACCATGGATATGGTGGGCGTAATCTATACATATAATACGGATTAATCCAATTTATCATTACTAACCATGCTCAATGTTAATAATAATCGGGAATTATTAATACTATTCAAATTTTTGTATCAGGTATTATTAACAATAATTAACTAATCATAGTAAGTATGTATAAAGTCTAAATGTCACCGACGATCAATTCTATGTCTGTTACAGAAAATAATATATATATCCGTCTAAGAGTGTATATTTCCCAAATACAAATCTGCTCTTTTTTGCCCAATTTGATGAATATTGGCTTTAATACATTTCAAAAAGAAAGAAAAATTATTATTACATTTTTGCAGTCCAAAGTTAGTTAAAATGTGCTAAAATAAAAAACTAAGCAAAATTTTTTTGTTTTTGTTCCATGGGCAATATTAAAATATTATTTCAGAAGACGATTTCATATAATTTTAGTTCAAAAAATTAAAATTTCTGTGATACCAGTTAATTTCCGTTTAATTGTTCTTTATTTTTAATAATTTTTTTAAAATTTAGTTTTATGCAAATTTTATGTTTTATTTAGTTTCATTTCTCGTAACAATGTTTTTATTGTAACAGTGAAACTCCAATTAATTTAAATATTTTTTCATATGCAATCGTATGAAAAATGTTGAAAAAAATTGCAGTTTTTTTGATCTGTGGAAAAATACTTTCATACATCACACATTTTTTAATACATACGATCAGTAATTTATCTGTTAAATGCTCCCTTTTAACATTATTTAAAGTTGTTTCAATGAGTGATACTAAAAAAAATTGAGAAATAATTTTAGTTGATTTTTTAAAAGTCACCGTTAATTAAAAAAAGAGAGAGAAAAAAAAGAACTATAGAATCGATTTTTTTTTAAATTATAAAACACACACACACACATATATATATATATTTAGAATTTTGAAACAACATGATAGCATGAAGCTTGCATAGTTAAAATTAATTAAAGCTGTCAATTAAAAACTCAGAAGTTCAAATGATGCTTGGTTTTAATTTGAATCAACCTGATTGAAATTCCTTATAATATAAAATGCACAACCATAAGTTACTCCGAAAGTATCACAAAAAGTTAATATTTATATGCAAACATCTGCTTGTTTGAAAGTCAAAAACTGTACACAAACTGTATGTTTTTATATCATCATCTGTTTATACACTAACCCTTGGTTTCCACCTAACTCAAATTAAGATATATTTCCATTTGGGAAGATCACTAAATATATAGTTGCATCTTTTCATGATTTTTAAAAATACTTACTATCATTATGCATTGTCTTTTTATTTATTTCAATTTAGTGATATTAAATAAAGAATGAAGTATGATATCTTAGGAATTTGTGTACCCGAAACAAGAAAAAGTGTAGGCAAATAATTATTTTAATACTGACTGCTATATTCATTGAAAACACCTGGAAATTTATGATCCTTGTCAGCTATCAGATTTTAAAATACCAAACAAATCCGACAGATCTACACACTAATTTGAGGCTTGCTACCTTAAGACAAATTGAGACACTAATTAATTATAATTATTACGAAATGCTTAGGAAAAACAACAGCCGAAAATGAGCCAGGGCAAATTAAGATATTACTTAATTATAATTATTATGACACCTAACAGAAATCCAGCCTAACCTGGGGCTATCAGAGTTCACTGGCTCTGAATACTACGTGACATCTAAAAATTCCAAATATGTCGAATAAATAATCTTAGCAAAAATTCTATTCAGTGACTGGTTTTACTGTATGAAAAATTATATAATGACTTTTAGTTATTAAAAGGATGAATTTTTTAAATCAACAGCTGGTATATTTTGCATTAACAAAACAGCTACTTCATACTTTTCGTATAATAAAACCAATTTACCGTTTTAATTTTAGGAAAAAAAAAATTATAAATAGTTCATTTATATATAATAAAAAAATTATTTATCACTATTTTAAAAATATATTTTAATAAGCATAATAAATATTTTATTAAAAATTTACATAAATAAATTATTTATATATTTAATAAATATTTATATTTTATTAAAAATCAAAATGCACTTTGTCTTTTCTTCATAATCATCTCACTTGAATTTCATAACAAGATAAGAATTTATTAATTTTCCATCCATCCTAAATGCTGATTTAATATTTATGTAAATCATAACTAATGATTTAAAAATGTCAAATCTTTATAAGAGAAAATATAATCTTTTTTTTCTTTTTGAATCAATTTACGTTTAAAGTTCTGAATTAAGAATTTTCACTTTTAAAATAATATAGATTTATGTAGTCTAGATTTGGAGTACTTTGTTTCATTCTTCATATTGAATAAACTTAAAAATGGAATCAAAACTTTAAAATAGCAATAAAACTACAAGTTATGTACTATATTTACTTTCAAGAATATGTGATGAAAATTTTTAAATAGTTTTCAGTTTCAATGTTTTTCTACACGTTCACATAAAGGAAACATCACTCGCATCATAATAAAGTAATATCATCATAATGCAATATTTTTATAATAAATAATAATACTTGTAGAGTAAATATCAAGCATTAAATATCAAACATCTTTATGCACGTAATTCGATAATTAAATTATAATTTTTCGTAAATTAAAAGTAAATTCTAAAGCTTTTATAATATATAATATATTATTCATATAATCTTTTTTTTTTCGTATATTCTAATTTAATTCAAAAATGTTCCTAAAAATCAAAAACCGGTACAGAATAATTAGCTGTATCTTCTCAAATTAATTACAACTCATATCTATGTACTTATTGCATTTATTAAAGAAAATTCAGGAGGGGAAAAAACTGACTGCGGTAAAAGGTGAACTTTGCGAAAAATAAAAACTTTGAACACGTGACAACAAAACCCGGGCATTTTAAACAGATATTCTCTGTCGCCTTTTGGGATGCAAAACACGACTTCTTGGTTTATAACGGCATGCTTAGAAATGCAATATTGCTGCAATTCTATTAAGATGTCGAAATAAAACTTTTTAAAAATGTGAAACTCTAGCAATTTATTAGATAAATATTAGCAACAGTCATAAAAACATCCATAAGCAGGAGAAGGGGAGGAAATGTGAAGTTCAAAACATATGATAACAAAACTGAGACGATTTAAATTTATATTTGTAGGCATTTAAAAAAAATGTAAAGTAGAAACTATGCACAGACGCTATGTGTACGATATAAATAAATATTTGGAAAATGATTTCACATTGCACAAATTGGAAGTAGCTAGATTTTTTAATCAGCTGATACATTGTTTATACGTCTTCTGATTGTAAAAATGTAATTAACTATAAGATAAAACAATGCTCAATATGATTTGTCAAATGAAAATGCTATTAAAAATGATGAATTTTAATAATGAATAAAATGATGAATTAAACAAGTGCTTTTATACACAGATTAAGATGACTTTGCAATAATTATTATAGATAAATCTGAAATAAGTAGAACTCCGGTTTCAAGGAATTGCTGGTAAAATGCAAACTACTTCTTTGCTTTTTCTACTTGTATAATCTTCCAGTACCCGTTTTAAATTATTAATTAAAGTGCTTATAATTTAATACTGGCTTAATGAATCATTAAAGATTCGTTAGAAAGATATCATTCATCATTAATTATTCCTTAAAAAGACATCATTCAACATTAAAGAGAAAAACATAATTTACTTATTCAGAATTATTGTAAAATGGATGCAATAAGATAGAAGCACAGAAGCATGGTTTCCACAATATACCGCATTTAAAACATTACTGATTTTTAATATATATTTTAGAATAATATTAATAAACAAGCATTACACGTAAGACTTAATTACACAGAGTAATTTCGTTTAGCAATAATTCTGATATAGAACAACTTTCAAAATTTTACTTCGAAAAAAAGCAGGACTCCAGCGAAAATCGAAGACACCATCCCCACAATAGCAAATGAGCCACAACAAAAGGATGCCTTACCTGCAGTAAGATTCCGAGACATTACTCCATGGATCATTTGGGTGTAAATAAAGACATTCAATTTCGCCATCCCCGTCCTTGTCTTCCCGCCAGTCTAATTGCTCCATAATGGGCAGGTGTTCACAGGTATCCAACAGCTCCGAGTGATAGAGGAGAATTTTGATGAGAACGGAATGAATATACTCCAAGAAAAGCAAGCCCTAGGGTACTGGAGTAAATTAGTTTCCAAAATATCCCCGTCCCACCCCGAATCTATTGGCCAGACACGACTCTGACGTATGACTTGTGCTCCCAAAACTCATTTTTCGCTGTCACAACCTCCGCCGCTGCTCTTGGATTAGGTTTCTTCAAACGCACAAGACATCTGTTTCTGCAAATGTACGCATTTGTTTGGGGGTGGTATACTTAAGGAGCAAGCAAGCACCTGGATAGACAAATCAGAGGCATGTCGAAGAATAACGATCATGAAATCTGTTCAATTATCATTTCGTACTGACATTTTATGGACAGCACAATGTATCTTTCGAACTAACAAGGGTATGATGGTATGAGATTACTCTATTTCGAAACCTGCCCATCTTTGGGACCCGCCTTGTGTTTTATTATTTTGATATGGGAATAACTTTACTTGCAAGTAATAATGTTATTCCATAAAGAAATTTTTATTTCATATCCTCAAATTCACATACATAGTACAATAAGTCGGAGAAATTAGCAAGAATTCGAATTATTAATATGGCTACTTAGTGACTTTTATCAAATCGAAAATAGATCAGATGATTTATTTTTACAATTAATTAAAAATTTCTTTTGGCGATGACGGTCTGTTTTATCATATTTTTCGTATCGCAAGTATATCATACTGCTTTTAAAAGTGGAAAAGAAAATCATTTTTGTTTTTCTCTGTTGCAAAAAGTATGTTAAAACCAAAGTGAACAAAAACTATTTGGGGTCAATAAACTTCCTTTATTCACAATCAAATTATGGAAAACGTGGACTGGCTGTTTAAAGCCTTGGCTTATGGATTATGTTTAATTAAAGACAATAAAAGGAAAAATAAAACTCCGAATGAATTAGAAAAATTTACTGTCATCTCCTATTTAATACAGAATATATGTTACAATATTCTGCCCTCCAATTGCAACTTTTAGAAATATTTTTGTATTCATGAAAATAAATGTTATCGCTTCATCTCTTCTTAGTGACCAAAATATTAAATATAACAATTAAATACAAAATTAATTTTTCGTATCATGAAATTTTGTTTCATTTAATTAACTTTTAAAGAAATGAGAGTAAATGATAATTTTTTTCAAAAAACTGTCTAACAAATTTAATTTAAATGTTCTAATTACAATTTGCTTCTAATTATCGAATACTGACGAACAGCATTGCTTTCACTTCTAAATTTTAATTAATTAATTTTTAATGCCTGAAATGTTGTAGCATTACTTGGGATCAAAATTGACGAAATAAAATTCAAAATAATAAGCGTATTCAAACTAGTTTCTTGCGCTCTTTGTTAAAAAAAATATGGTTTTTACTCTCAAAATATATCTTTGTCTTGCCTACGTAATGTGTTTAATTTGCCTCGTTTGTGTTGTAGACAAGATATTTTTTGTGTTCTTTTCTTTTATAAGGTTATCAATGGTCCTATCGATTGCATTCATATTCTGATTTCTATGCAAGATCTTTAAGAAGCCTGAATACTTTTCCATTCTAAATTTAACTATATTAAAAAGTTTATTCTATAAGACTTTTAACAAGATCTCTGCCATTCACCATACGACTGCAAGCGGTTTTAAAGCCATTTGTCCTCAACTTTCAAAGATTTATTTGACCTTACTTTTTATTGACATTATTAATTTCTTAATCATACATATTTTGATATGCATGTGTACTCATGCTTCTGTGTTGATATTGTGCTTGTGAATTTTACTTTTTGACCCTTGCTAGGTGTTTACATTTTTATTAGAATTTTATATGGATTAGTACTTTATAATTCTTTATTTTTTACTGTACCTTTTTTATGTGCTTTAATTTGCTGGTATTCCTTATATATAAAATATGCGTAAGAAAACGATGTTAAGAAATCTTTAATGGTCGAAATATTATCAAATGTGATACGCAATATATAAAGCTTAAGTCTGGTTTTATCCCACCCCCCCCCATTTGCCGATATATCAGATTTAATCGCTTATTTCCAGAGATATATCTTACAAGGAACTTTACTTCCTTTACTTTCTAGAAATATTCGGAACTAGCTAATAAAAATTTGCATTGATGGAATAAGAATTTTTATTAGCTGGTTTCGAATTTTATATATGAATTAATCGAAAAATATTGTTAATCTCGAGAGTGAAATATAAGAAAATTTCAGAATTGTCTATTCTTGGGGGAAAAAAAGCCGTAAATTCTTCAATATCTGAAAGAATGAATTCAGTATTCAGTGAAAATATGAATAATTAATATCATATTTCATAATTAAAAATTTAAAAAAATTTTCAAGAATGAAATTTGAAAAAAAAAATGTTAATGAGCAAATTGAGGAGGAATGGAAAAATGACTTTTTTTTTTATTATTATTTAACTTCGCTAAGAATGCAAATATTAATTGCAATAATATGCATGTAGCATTCAATATCTCATAAAACATCTGTTGTCTTCCATAACTGTGGATGAAATTTCTTCAAAATTTCAAATCTTGATTGATATGAAATATGTACTGTTTGATAATATTATCAGTTCAATTATCAGTTCTATGCAATTATCAGTTCTATCTATCATCTCATATAAAATTTGATTGTTAACTTGAAAGAGGAAACAAAACAAATTTCAAATAACCGAATACTTTACTTGCTGAATAAAACAAAAGAAAATTTCATAAAATATTTAAGGGTGTAAGTATCGGATTTGTGTGTGTGCGTGCGCGCGCACACGCGCGTGTGTGCAAACATGTATTTGCGTAATAACTTTCAAACGCTTTACAATATCGTAGAGATTTTTTTTTTAGTTGATTCCATGGAAAATTTAGCATGCTTCAATTAGAAAGTCAAACTTAAGCTACTATAAGATTCTAATATGCATCTTTAGTGTCTTATATTTTTATCAAACCAATTATATTAAAGAAAGAACAATACTGTTTTAAATAAGAGGGATAATGCAAAAAAGAGAAAACGCTTCCTATAAATTTTCAAAAATTAATAAATACAAATGCTTTAAAATTGGCATTAAAACATACAAGATAAGGCATGCAATCCGTGAGAAAAAGACTAGGTATAAGGGTGGAAACAAGCCTGATTCTTTGTCCCATACGGAGGCCCTTTTCTTCAAAATGTTCATCTTTCATTGGCTGCTAGTCATTGACCCTCTCCCCCAGAGCATATCCGGCCACATCAAACCCCTTGACAAGAGGACGCGCCCCTGATAAGAAACCTGATCCAGGACGTACAAGCTACTTGTTGTTTTGAATGTTAAACCCCCAAGAGGAATTCAAGAAAGAAAAGGAAAGGATTAGGAAGCACGCGGATGGAGGAGGGTCCGTCCTGGCTTTCCTATTTGGTGTTTCAATTTTGGGGGGAAAAAAAAACCTGATCGAAATGATGAGGATACAATTAAATCAAAATATAATTTTTAAAAATATTTTTCCTATATGAATAATTGTTTAAACTTGAATAGGATCGTTTTAATAAATTTGGGCATAATGGGCAAGAATAATTAAGCGTCTTATCAGAACCACAATTAGGAATGCCAATGAAAAACTTTGCTAATAAAACAAAGCAGGAACAAAATAAAACAACAAATTTTTCAAATTAATACAAAGTATTCTTTAATATAACGTTGTTAGATGATTAATAAGCTTAATCTGATGTATTTTCATGATATTAAGAATCAGAATGTAGTTATTAACTTTGTCACTGTGAATAAAATAGGTATTCACAGTGTTTTAATTGGAAATTTTTAAAATTTTCGAAATAATGTCATGGAATTTTGAGTTTTGTCCCAAAATAAGTTTTACTCACACACACACATATCGGCTTTCTCACATCACTTCCGATTTAAATAAAAATATGATATGTTTAATTTTTATGCACTTTCAGGTCAAGAGTGCCATTGGGTTACAATGCAATTAGCACACTGGATAAGACGAACTTGATTTGAAGCTGACATATAAGATATTAACTTTTTTAAATATCGCCCACTTCTTATAATTATTGAGCAATATATTATATAATTCGGTGGTGAAATTGTGCTTCAATTTACTTTTCTTTTAAAAAAGTCAATCAATATATCAAAATTTATTTGAATAAACTACGTCTAATTGTCACTTCATACAAAAAAAATAAAAAAACTGATCTGAGTTTTACCCTTCTTTTCCTTTTCCCATAAAGATCATATAAATACCATTTATATTTTTATATGAATACAAAAGATATAAAAATAATTTTTTAAGAGAATGACAATAAAAGACTAGCTTGGGACAAAACAAGACGAACTTCATAAAATAATAAATTGTGTGAATCATAAACGAGAAGAAAAATAAGTATGATTAATTAAACAATTATAAGATTATTATTTACATTAAAAAAATCGCAAGAATGATAAAAAGCGATTAAAAAATGCCTACATCCGCGAAAATGTATCGTGAGATAGCTACATAGAATGATTTTTTTTTTTTATCATTTATACTTTTTGTACACTTATGCAAGAAAAATATTGCAAATTTATATAAAGTCAGTGTGATTAATATGTTAATCAAACTTCTAAATTACTTAATAAGTTATTTGGAACTATATATTAAAATTGATTTTAAAGACATCTGCAAAGTAGAGAGAAGAATTTGAAAAATGGAAATAAAATAAAAACCATGAATAACAACGATTCTTACTATTGCATTAAAGAGGTAAAATCAATTTGTTAATGTTTTACCGCATATTAATCGATTAATATTTAATCACATGTAAAGGGCAATAAGATTTTATAAAACTTTATCTTGTGTAAAACAAATGCATATCTTATAACGAATGAATCACTTCTTAATAAAAAAATTATTGGTTTAATCCAATTTTTAGTTAGCTAAAATTTAAAATATTCTTTCATAAATGGCTTGGCAAATATCTATGAATTTTAAAGGCATAAAAATAAACCTGATATTTTAATGTGCCGAATAGGATATATGTGATATGTTAACAGAAATATAAATTCTTAATAAGAATTTTCTTTTTTAATTCTTCATAATTCAAACTAATGATTTTAAATATTGATGGGGAAGAAACAGCTTAGTTAGTTTTAATAAACAGCTTTCTTAATACAAAAAAAAAAAAAAAATAATTATCACAATGCTTGATAATGTTTTTTAAACAAACAGCTCGAATTTTAAAAAAATAAAGATCGTGTTACAACATAATTTCAAAATACTTAGAAATACATTAAAATTTCTCAATATCAATGATCAAAAGTTGTATAAGTAACAAATGAGCACTTTTGTAATTGGTAACTGTTTTTTACCAGACACTTTTCCAAAGTGAAGCGGAATTGCGTTGGATTGTTCAAAATGATTTAGTAAAAATATTTATGAGAAATAAAATACTACTAAAAATATAAAATTTATTTTGCTTTGTCTACAATCTTATATTCAAAAGGGGAAATGGCAGACAATTGTATTTTAATCAGAAACTTGAAGCGTTTCATAAAACAGACATTATACTACAATCCTGCTTTACAATCTCCAATAAAAAATAAAAAATAATTTCTTATTTCTTTTGTAATTTTCTAATAATAATAATCAAGAGTTTTTTAAGATCAAAATGAAGCAGAATAATAAACGGCCATATTGACCATCAGGATATATCGGGAAAATATACAAAGATTTTTTTTAGGATAACAAATTCAGGATTATCATGGCATTAACTTATGATTATCATGGTAAAATGAAAAAAAAATGCTTACTGATCATTTTTACTAATCTAAAATCTCACTTTGTTAATTAATAACCAGAAGGCATTGTCATTTTTCACTTCACAAAAATTTCAGCATATATGAAAGTAAACAAACAAAAATATAGAAGTTTTACAAAGCTAATATATAATTCAATAAAATACATCCAAATTATACCAGATACAATTTTAGGGCAATAATGTAAAACAGACTGTGATTTTGAATAAAACAACTCAAATAAGTTTTTTAATTTTTTACTTAAAAGAATTTTATTGTGCATTTAAATAATATTATTTTATTGCAATAAACAATCGACGTTTACGCTCTGTTTTAAAAATCCAATATATATTTTTGTCCTTTTTTTCTGTACGAGTATACTCTTTTTCATCAAAATCTATTTAATGCTTATTGTTATTTACACGAAATTACTCCGCATTATTGAAAAGAAATATCCTATCCATATTTCCTTCCAAATGCTTGGGCAGGTTTAAGAAATATGAAAATAAAAAAAATAATAAAAGAAGTTTAATTTCTAAATTATATTTCAAAAGATAGAGAGAGACAACAAGAGAAATCTGACGTGCTGGTGGGATGCGGAACGCATTACATGCTATGCATGAAAAGAAAAACCATACGTGCTGTCCTCTGGTGGTGTACAGCGTAATTTTTTCTACATAATCTATATTGTATTGGCATGTATACATATACAATCGTACAAATACAAATACATCGTAGTATGGAATTTAAACGGATTATTCTTTTTCTTAGTCAAGAAGTCTTTTAGATTAGCATTATGCTATTATATTTGCCCGTTTACAAATTTATGGAACTTTAAATACACTAACTATAATATTTTTTTAAAATTATTTTTACACTTTTTTCTTACATTTCTTGTCAACTCGAAATTCCGATTATCCTGAAAAAAGTCCCATGGGATAGTAAAAATTATATAGAATAATAATTATTATGGATATTTTTTTTTTTATCTTGGCTATTTGAATTCTATTTGCAAGGAATTTTTCTGCTTGAATTTAGTTAAAAACTGAAAAAATACATAACTTGAATATAAGTAAATTACTAATTTAATTACTTAAATATAAGTATTATTGAACTCATCAGCTATCTTTAAAATGGAAGAATTACTAAAAGAATTTTAATTAAAAAAGACAGCATAACTAAGGAAAATGTTTAGTAATTTTTTGTAATTCACAGATTTTCAATCTTTTCTTTTTTATTTCCGGCAGATTTTCACTTGAACGTGAGAGAAAAAATATAATGTAATTTTTCCTATTCACATTCAAGTTATGTATTTTTTCAGTTTTTAACTAAATTCATTCAGAAAATTGGATAATATAAATAATTAGGATAAAAATAAATAAGAAACTAATACAAACAATAATACCTTTAAAATTTTGTATTCTATTAAAAAAAAATTCTGCAAATTTCAAGAAAGCATTCAAATGACTGTGAACTGGTTTTACAGGCAAATCTTCAAGAATTTAAAAATTAGTTGATGAAATTTTTTGAAAATGTTTTTCATGAAGCATTTAATTTTTAAAAAAATGTTTTTTATTACAATCATTTGATACGATACTATCCTACCTATAGCTTCTATAACTACAATTTTTTTGTTGTAGAATTTATGAACAGAAAAATATTATTAGCGTTAATTCATATAATAATCGTATATATTATATAATTTGTATTTTAATAAAAGAAGAAGTACATTCCAAAATTTAAAAAAAAATTATTATATCAAAATAACAAGAAAATAAAGTTGAAATTTTTATATGAAATTCAAAGTTCATAACCTGTAATTAATTACATCAGTTCCTTGCTTTTCTAAAAGAAATGTTCCTTTTTTTTCTTCTGTTGGAGTATTTAGTATATAAGACACCTAATAGATGGCGGCAGCACCGTTCCTAGATTAGATACTGTGTGTTGAGATGCGTCATTCTATTTAATAGCATCCAAGATATATTGTAGTGGCGCCATCTATTTGGCATATATTTATAAATATTATCAAAGACATTTATATAAAGAAAAAAAAATTGTCAATTAAACATAATTTAACAACAACTGAGTTAGCCTTCATGAAAACTATCAATGAAGTATCAAAGAGAAATCCTACAATACAGAACAAAAACATTTATATCTCTTTTTACAATCATATAAAATAAATTGTGAAAAGGTTTCCCTAAAAAAAAAAAATCAGTCAGAAAATTTTTATCTCAAACAATATTATGAAAAGTGGAATTTGAATATTCCAACTCATTTCATTCAATATTTCCAATTCATACGACAATAGATTTCATAAATGTTACTAAAAATTCTGTTTTCAATAAAAAAATTTTCAATTAGTGTATTTTTTATTAATATGATTTGTAAAATCATAAGATAGATTGCTATAATTCTCTAAAAATTACAAAAAGAAAAAAAATTATGTGATAAGAGGAGATGCGAGTAGAGAACAATGGAGTTTATTTGAATCAGAATCCTGTCTTGAAGGTCTAAAAGATTGAGCACGACGTAATTCTGAACTGACGAGCACAAGAACTACATTTTAGCTGACAAATATACAAACTTTTATACCATACTAGATGAAAATAAAGTGATTCTTTTTTCAAATTTCAATAAAGTTGAAAATCTCAGTCATATTTACATCAGACTTGTTTCTTCTTAATTATTTACATAATATTAATGTAGATATTTCAAATTTTGCTATACTTCTTCATGATGCGGCAGTTGTTTTAACAAGACAAATTATATTGTGGCATTGAAAGATACCGTCACCAAATATTATAAAGTAAGGAACCCGTCCTTTAATTAGTTGGACTCAATTAATTTTCTTTTTCGAATTTAAAACCATCCTTGTTTTTCAGTTGATAGAAATGAAATTACATTGTGTTTTCTCAGATTCGATCAACAGAATTCTGTCTGAGATTCACTTTATGAACGGTGCAACATAATGCAGTGCATTTTCAATAAATAGGTATTCAATAACCTAAAAATACTTTCAGTAGAACAATAATGCAAATTTTATATTATTTTTATACTCTTCAAATCCGCTTTCAGTAGCATAGAATAAAACTAGGATTATGGGGATTATTACAAAGGCTTTTGTTCCCTCATATAAGAAGAATAGGGAAAGAACTGTATTCGTCAAAAAATTCGAACTCGAGACTTTGACGAATCTTTACTTTTCTGATCACTTTGTAATCAGAAAAACATATTATTAGCATTATATGTATCTGTTTCTGAATATGATAACACAAAAACGCTTTAAGCTGGACGGATAAAATCTGGTATATAAAATAACGACTAAATTTATATTTTTCCATTCACTTTTGAATTAAATCCATTCAAAGGAAGTCTATTTGTCTGGCTCTTCAAGTAGAAGTAAACTCAATTGTAAAGAGCTAGATGGATACAATTTGGTCCACAGGTTTGGCATTTAAAATGCGCATTCTTATAAATTATTGAATCATGTCTCTTAAACGGTGGACTATCTGTGTGTCTGTATTTTCACATGCATGTACACGCAAAGATTTAACTCAATGGAATTCAATATTTTATCTTATGACTACAACAGTATTCCGAGTCGGCAAAAAGGCGACTGAAATACACATATTATCTCAATAGATTCAATTCAAATACAAGATTCAAGCCGAAGATAAGTATTTCGCAACTAACCTTCATCAATGCCATTCAAAGTATTATCGAATTTGCGCAAAGACCAAAATTTTACGCCAAAGGAAAGACATATAGTTTTTATTGGAGAGTATGCGAGTAAGTTTCGAGACCACTCCCATTTGTTAATATTTATGTTGAAAACGAAACAAACAAACAAAAAAGTCAATCTGTTTTTAAAAGATTTATCAAAGAAATTGTTCAATGTTCATTGAAATATACGTTAATATTCATTCATTTTTGCTTTGCTCCTCATCTTTAAATATGATCCATCTCAAAGGGGATTCTCAAAAATTCTCATTTTTTTTATAACTCTCCTATTTATAGGTCAAAATTTATATCAGAAATGTGAACATGTGAATTTCGCATTGGCTTGAAAAGCATTAAGGAGAGAAGCACCTTAAGAAGATTCAAACTATCAGCACCATGAACTAGGAAAATTCTGAGGAGAGATGAAATTCCGAAGAATACCTCAACCGTTAGGATTATATAATCAAATAACAAAGTAGTCGCCTCCCTAAAGGCTGTGCGTATTCTTTTGCATATTTGTAAGGTAAACTGAATTTGTATTTCTATTTGATTTATTTAGAATGTATATGCAAACTATTTACATTAAAATCAAGAGACGTTTAAATTTTAAGATATATTCTAGGATAGGATATATTTCTAGGATATATTTTTTTTCATGCTTTCAAATTCAATTGTCTATTTTCTTTTCAATCACTTATCAACAATTCTTACAAACAACCATTTCTTACAACCTATGCATTATTCAAAAAATTGTATTTTAAATGTAATTTTTAAAAATATTTTAAATACTTTTTTTAAAGTCTTAATTTTTTTTTTCAAAGTGAAAGTAGCTTCTTGAAAATAGTCAGCGATTAAATACTTTTTTTTATTTCATTCTATAATAACATTTGAACTTAAAAAAATTCTTTTACCTCATTTTAGGAAGCATGGGGGAGGGAAGTAAGTTAAGATCGAAATTTCTAATGCTATTACAGTATTTAATATTTCCGTACAAATTATTTCGTAGCCATGTAATCTGCAAATTAGAAAGATTTCAAAATTGGTCAAGATTTTTTTTTTCAGAGCCATGAACAAAAATTAAAGTCTCAATAAATCAATTCGAGAAAATTATAAATTTTTCTCCATTCACGTTTTTTTTTATTACTGTTCCGATAGGCGAAATATTTCAAAATTTCACTAATATTTAACTCAAAGCGTGGAAATAAGCAAATCCTGAAATCATCGCAATAACTTGCAATAAGTCAGAATTTAATTCCATCTGTCTAGTATCCCAAAGTTTTTTTTAAAGTTAATATTTAATTAGCATTTTACCACTGATAACGCACCAGTGAACAAAATTTCAAAATCAGCATTCATTACAAATTCTATCTTTACAGAGATGAAACAAATAAAGTTGAATAAATGTGTATAAAAGCCGGAAGAAAGTTAAAAAGAGACTGATAATTATAATATTCTACAATTTTTACAATTCCTTGATTTGTTTTCCGGTAGAAAAACGATTCATAAGAAATATGTTCAGAAAATATTTCTCTAGCATTATTATAGAGTGGGGAAAATGGATTCTTATAATATACGCATATCAGCAGTAAAAATTAATTATTGTTTGACAACGGATTCTAAAACCCTCCGCCTTTTTGCACATGCGTCAGGATGGGTTTAATTCGTCAAAACTAAGGTGAGAGGAAAGAAGAAAGGAGGAAAGTTTTACATTTAACAATAAAATAAACTGGGACAACTCGGGGAACTGAATTAAAATAATACGGTCAAAAAAGACACGATACTCACATACACGTGAAAAAAAAAATTGAACAAAAAAAATATCTAATACGATGAAAATCAAGGTCAAAGAATGATGAAGAATTCTGGAAATGTGCTCATCCTTCTGCGTCTCTCCCCTTAATGTGATAGAATCGTCGAAAAGTGGCCGTCTCAGAATACTGAAACGAACAGTAAGTGGTAGTTCAAATGCATTTTTGAATATGCTGAATATACTAGTATTTTTGAAAAATATGTAGATTATAGTAAAAGAGAATCTACGTTAGTGATCGATTTTTACATGTTCGTCTACGACTGGTGACTTTTTTTTTTCCCCTATCTTTAAAAATGCAAAAAATTTAAAATGCGGATTAAAAGAAGGTAATATTTTCCCGATGATGAAAAACATAAATTGTGCAACGCCCGAAAGTTGTTACCTAAAGTTATTAATTCTAAAACACATGTTATCACATGTTTAAAAAAATCAAAGAATATATTAAATAAAGATTGATATCAATTTTATTTTATCATCACGATGAATTTTCAAGAAAAGCACGAAAGAGGCAGAATTTTAAAGCCAACAGTTTCCTTCTAAACTTAACTTTTATTAGGAAAACTTGTGACAAACAATATGTCTAACCAGATCTTATGTAATGCAAATGGAATGAATGTTGCGATTCTTACAAAATATTTCCCTTCCATTAGGCTCTTAATTTAAAATACTTGCCACGTTTTCATTTCATTCTTTTTTTCCCTCCTCCCATCCCCCCGTTTTCTTTCAATCGTTTCCAGATATTATTTTAAATAAGTGTGAGAAGAACTTAATCTTCGGAAAGCAATATTTGATAAAAATACATACATAATTTCTCATTTATATGGTTTTAGATTTTTATGTTCTTTCATCACACTTATTCATTTTTAACCATTGTAATGATAAATAGCTTTGTTTATACAATGCAAAACTTCGGTTACACGCCTTTTCGCCACTGATTTACAGATCACTTTCAAGGAGTATGTCAATTGTGATACCGATGTCATGACTTCAAAATTATTTATATTTAATTAATTAAAGGTTTTCATTGTTCGATGCTCATTTAATGATAAATAGCTTATTTAATGTTGTTCGATGCTCATTTAATGATGTTGAAGCATAGTTCGAAGTAATTTTTTCCCCCTCCTTTTTTCAAAGACACAATGGTTTCATTGAAAAACTTCGGACTTATTTTATTTGTCAAAAACCTGCTCAAAGTATTACGGACCGAAAACTACAATGAGCTTAATTCGATTTATAGATCTTATGATACTTTATTTGAACTTTGATTTAGAATTTATACTTATATTCCTTTTATGATAAATGTTCAGTTTAAAAATTTAACTATTGTTTTATGCAGTAATATGTTAGCTCTATTTTATTTTTTAAAAGTCTTAAAATTACTACTATTAAAAGAATTTGTATTAGTAACTTTAAATGCGTCATACAGTAAACATTAAGAACCTAATTTGTTCATTAAAATTTCAATTATATTGTGTTTTCATTTATACGTCTTTTTGTGCCAGTCCCTTGAAAAGTCCCAGTGTCCCTTGTTTGAAAGAGGGTTATTGTATTCGCATCCGAAATTAAATTGGAGTTAAATTCTGAATATGTTTTATCAGTTTTTCCTTAATTGAAAACAGAAAGTTTCTAAGGCATTTTACTTCGGAATAAATTTTTTGGAATTCCATTCAATACTTATTCAAGAGAAAAGATGACTAAGCACATGAGGACTCTAGAAGTAAAAAAAAATTTTTAATTTTGAATCGAAACTGGTTCAACGAGAAAAAAAAAAGTTTATGAATTCATCTTCTCAATCATCGAATTCTCTTTCATGAGTCTTGGAGATAAACAAATTTCCGGCCAAAACTTGTTACCCGAAAATAATCAATGATATTTTTTAATGAATCAATGAATATTTTTTTTTTATGTATAGTATATTTTTATCCTAAAGCAATCAAAAGTTAGCGTTTCAAGTAAACTTATCCAATAATTTTGTTTAAAAAGAATACCAATTATTTTAAAATTAAATAAGATATAAACTAAATAAAGTGTAGAATTTATCCTTTTCTAAGGAAATGGGAAGTATGCTTTCCACCAAATTCCTCAATCTTTGTATGAAATTCTGATAAATTTTCCAATAAAACAGAAATTGAGATGCCTCAGTTCCTTATCTCACACAAAATGTTGTGTCTTGAATTGTTACTCATTTAACCAAATTAACTAATTAATCAAATTAAATGGATGTAATAGGCTAATTGAATCACTTTTCTTAAGCCAATATCAATCCTAAAAATATTTTATTATACCATGACTAGAAAAAAAAAGGCTTTTTAAAATATAATTTAGAAAGCTAATTAATAAAGCATATAAAGAAAAAGAAAATATGTGTCTTAAGTAAACCGAATCCTTAGTTAAAAACAACTCTCTCTCTCTCTCACACACATACACACACACACACACGAAAAAAACCTCAAGACAGTTTATCTGCCTTCATATTAAAACAGTTGGAACACTCCTTTAATTAGAGTAAATTTCCTTTAAATGATGTAAAGAAAAACCAAAGGAAAACATAAAATTAAAACACACACACACACACACATAAAAAAAAAATCAGGAAATTTTGATCAAAGTTGATTTCAGGTTATTGAAGCTTATAATTTAAATTAATGAGTCTGTGAGTTTGCAAAGCAGATTAGAAAGGAAATAAATGAAACTTATGAAAACTGCGCATGTGAGAAATATAAAGAGAATTTCAAAAATATCTTTATGCCAAAAAATACAGGAAAAAAATTCATAAGCAAAATCACATAAATTCATTTCTAAACAAAAATTATAACTTATTTTACCAAATACTTATGATGTCCCAAAAAAACTAACAAAATTAATTGACTACTGCTATTTAGTTTAATATCAATCTTCAATGCGTCAACATTGGCTTTTTCTTCTGTCTTATAATACGTAGTTGCTGAAACCGCATCCTGATCAATCAGAAATATTATTGTATTTAATGCAAAATGACCTAGAATTAGCAAAACTAGTATTTCAGTTAAATAGTACCTTCAATAAAGTTTCCTCTAACGGACAAAAAGTTCTGTTTCTTTTTACACAATTCCGTAAATCGTAGAATAGAATAATAACTTTTCCACATACCGGCAATGTTGAAAGGATAATGTCTATAGGTTGGAATACTAAACGTGATATGCAATACGCATGGGGAAAAAAAAGAACGGTACGCTTTACAGAGCGTACCATTGAGCTGCTACAAAGTTAGAAATGCTTACCTTTTTTTAAATTTAAAATTAAAACAATGCAATTTATTAAAGCAGTCGTAGATCTATTTTATTATAAATTTATTTTATTAATATACCTATTTACTAATTTCAATATAGTTTTACAAAAATTCTTAGACTACTATTTATTGTTTGACTGTCACTGGATTTGAATTCATGAGTTTGTGATGATATTTAATATATTTGTAGTGTGCAAGATAGCTGCTGTATAACTAATAAACTGAAAAATAAAACAAGGACAGAAAAAATTAATCTCTACTTTTAATTTCGTCAGAGTAGGATGTAAAGTTACAATTTAATATTTAATTTAAATAAAATCACAAAATGCAGTCCCCAAATTTTATTAAAACCTCTAAATATTATTTAGAGGTTTAGAAGATTTTTTCTTCCTTCGAATATATAAAAGAATGTGGAAAATACTTTATTTCATTTTTTTTATCATTTCAAAATCAAAAATTAAAGCCAATTGAAAATGCTTCGGGAAATCAAGGCCTGAAAGATCAGTTGAAGTGATATTTTAGATTACTAGGAATTTTTAGTGGAAAACAATAAAAGTTTTGCTTTCTTAAAATTGATCTGTTTGAGACAAACAAACAACATTTATTTTTCGAACATTTCCAAGTTCTTAACAAACTTGCTTTCCAAATCCAGAACTATTTAAGTTACAAATAAATTATATCCTATAATTTGCGGTATAAATGAACTTTTATCCATCAATAATTATAAGAAAAAGAAAATTGCCATAAAATAAACAACAAAAAGTTTAAAATATTTTGAATCTATGTGGAAATGAGTAAACCCAAACAATATTGTATGCACTTAGGATTATGTTAAAAATTCTGTACAAGTAGAAGTAAATTGGCATTATTTATCTAAAGTACATAAGTATAATTAACTCAACTACACGATTTTTTTTAGCACAAAAGTACTATTTATGCTGTACATCATGATCTACAATACGATTAGTATTCACAGCATGAAAAACGGTTAATTAGCAATTTGAAGAACGTCAAGTACACATAAACTTATAGATTTTCACAAATAGGGAATAGAGCATATCTATTTAGTACCGTACTATGGAGGGTACATCAACCTGAGAACGATTTTATCGATATTTAAAAATATAATGCATTGTCATATCTTATATATGATTTATAAAATAAAAAGTACTTTATGAATTATCTTTACATATACTGTTATTTTTAAATGCATAAATGAACTTACCCTTCAAAAGATAATAATTGATCGTAAGCGACTTACAAACTGAGTTAACTTAGAAAATCAGCAATAGCTCAAATTGAGCATTGAATAGACAAAGATCTACCACTCCAGGAGCAGATCGTTTTTGTAGCGTATTTCCATCAAAGAAAATCTTTAAAACACCCTAGAGTAGAAGTTAAATGAACCGGTTTAGTTCTAGACATAAATTAAAAATCTTTTCACCAATTATTAAACAGAAGGCGAGTCCAGACATGCATTAATCAAAAATGTTCGTTAATCAAAGGAGTAGAACGAATCATCTCAAAAAGAGTTTCCACCAAAACTTCCACTTCCTGAGCAGCCCTCATGACATCCTGCCACAGATGTGTGAGGAGCATAAAATTCTGGTACACGCGTCCCCTAATTCATCAGCCTTGCTGGGGTGTCAAAGTGTTACATTGTTTCGAACAGTTGGGCAGACTTGTATTCCATCACCGTACATGAAAAGTGTGAATGGTAGGTGCTGAAATAATTGTAGGCCTATAGTGTGACCACTTAGTCACGCTGGTCTCACCCGTTGGCACATCGGCATTTTTCTATTAAGATGGGATACCGCAGGAGCATTAATTTTCTTTTACTTGGGCAAGTGTTTTATTTTTTGGCTTTTCCAAAGTAGCAATTTCCTCCGATCAGCAGTTCATTCCCCCTCTTTAAGGGAGAGGTAGCATCCGATTCTTATCCGAAAATTACCCGCCATTAGGGGATTATGCCGGGACTTATTTCATTCACGTACAAGAATTTTTTGGAGACTGTTAAATAGATATTTTCCAGTAGTTCGATAAGCTTAATGAGCTGAATTAATTGCCTTTATAATTAGAAGATTTAATTTTATTAGTTGTTTTAATTTTAAAAAAATACTAGTTTCATCACAATTAAAAGACACTGCTTTACTTTGTTCTTCGTTATTTATTGTACATTTTGTTAATCATCATTATCGAATCAAAATAGTAAATTAATTCAATGACATAAAATATTTATACATCACGTTTGTTCTTAAATTCATACTATGTTAACAGAAAATGTCTAGTTGTTCAGAAAATTACAACAAAATTTCATACCACATTTGATACATTGATTTGATACTGATTGTTATAATATTTGATTATAGACAATATTTGATTAACATGTGACATTTGGATAAAAATGCGGCAGCAAATTACAACAAAATTTCATACGACATTTGATATATTGATTTGATACTAATTGTTATAATATTTGATTATATACAATATTTGATTAACATGCAACATTTGGATAAAAATGCGGTGTTATATTTAATAATCTTATACTTCTATGCATTAGCATTTCTTACTGCTTGGAAAGTGGCATTTTTTGGTTTCAGTTCAGAAAATAAACTTCTGTTAAATTAATCTATTTCTCCTTTCAACATTTTTTTTTCATAAATTTATTTAGAAATATATATATTTTGTATGATATGAATACTTATTTTTCTACAAAACAATTTTTATTGAATCTTTAATTTAGACAAATTTATTTGAATTTACGATTTGAAAATCAGCTGAATAAACATAAATTTATTTGCAATCTCTCTATTCGGTATGCCTTTCAGATTTTATATAATCGTATAAATCAGCTTTCATTGTTGTTACAAATATTTTAAGCTGGATTTTTTCTTCTTCCATTGTTGAAGATAAAGGTTGAGTAGGTTTTTGTCTTTAGTATATTTTTAAAATTTTTTTGCCGTTACAACTGATTCAACTTCACACGTCAGCAATAAAGAAAATAATTTAATATTTACTCTTTTTTTTTTTAAGGATTTCTACTCTTTTCTTTGGTATAAAAGGATATATAAAAAATTACTTCCCTTCCTATTACTTGAAAATTACCTTCTAATTGAAGTAAGCTAAATTTTATGTTGAATCAAAGAAATTTTTATTAAATAATCTTTTGGGGAATTTGTTTAATACATTTTATAAATACATCTCGAATTTCAATAAATTGCAATAGTTTGAATTAAATTGTGACACGGTTATCTGTTTAGTGCGAAGTTAAAATTTTTAATATTTAACTTTAAAATTGAATTAAAATATAGGAGTATTTTATCTCTACATGTTTATTGCTTTCTTACACTGTATTCAGCTTAAATAGTGATTCTTTTTTTATTTTCAGATAAAAAATATTTTCTTTCACATATTAGCTTCCTCAATATCAACATGAAAAAAAAAATCAGCATAATACAGATATCTAGGATAAGAATAGCTTTCTTGTTGTATTTAAAATATTTACACAGCAGATTTTAGTTAAAATTAATATATAATGCATGGGTTTTCAAATATGAATCAATTTTATAGCCATTAATAACCATAATAACCATATAATAACCATATTAATAATAACCATATATCTAAGAAAATATTGGGATGTTTGAATTGAATACAGAAAAATATTAAGATAGCGAAATTAAGTAAATAAATAATAATTATGTCATCTCATGAAAATATAAAAAGCAATTATACAAATTATGAAACCAATATAGTTAGAATCTCATTTTGAAGCTGGAGAAAAATTGTTTGAAAGGGAATGTCGTAATTTTTAACACAAATTAAGAACTTAAATAAGTATACTAAAAAGAGGATAAATTTTCTTTTTGTCAATTTCGTTTTATTTATTCCCAATTATTTAAAGAATAGAACAACTGTTCATTTACTGAAATTCGTGAGAAATGTTTTGATAGTATATTTTAAAAGTAAAAACAACACAATTAAAATAAAAAAGTATTATAGCTTTAAATAATTACATGTACGGTTTTTGTTGCTTTCATATACTGTATTCAGCGTAAATAGTAATTAATCGTTTTTTATTTTCAGACTAAAAAATATATATATATATTCTTTCAACATATTAACTTTCTCAATATTATACTTAATTTCCAATTATTTAAACAATAAAATAACTGTTCATTTAATAATCAATGACTCATTTTAAATGTTCAAATTCTAAACACGATCAAATAATCACCACTTTTTTATTATTAATAAATCTTAAAATTTTCTTAAGCAAACGACCCAAAAATGTAGATTTGGGAAGGAGGGAAAAAAAAGAAATATGTGTCGAAATTACTGAGGTTAACATAGAATCAATTATCTCCTACATTTCTTCGAAAAACAAGTACCAGATAAAGGGGCGGAGAAGCTTCAATTAACTGATGACTCTTATACAAGCAAAAGAACCATTATACTTCAAAACAGTGAGAATCAGAGCCATTTCTTGACATGAAACCGAAGAAGAAAAAGAAATATAAAAGACACTTAAAAAAAATTAGCTACTCGCGTTGCAGGCATGCCATAAAGAATTCGATTAGATAATTCTTGTTGAAAAAAATTGTCCCCTTCCTATCTTTGAAGCTCATTATCCTAATGACTTTCCCAGTGAATCAGAAATTCCCTCAAAAGATTTCTAAAACAGTAGAGCCGAAGTGATTCTGATTTAATTCCGATGCCTTTTCTCTCTCTTTCAGGAATTCGATATTGGCATCCGTTTCCTCCATTGTGTTCGGATCTGTCATCAAAAGAGGGCCGCCCTTTGTGGCAGTCGAGATTTTCTGCAAGGAACTGGGTCACTCCCAAGTATCTGACATTCCTAGGAAGACGCATTAGCGAACAGAACAATCTCCGAGCAGATTGGAGTCTTGACAGAACTTTTCCTTTGAAGTAGGGCACCCGGGGTAAGAACAAAAGACGCCATTGAGAAGGAATTTGTCAAGGGTAATGACAAATTAAACTCCAACACTTTTTTTTCTTTAGCTAAGAGAGTAGAATTTCTTGAATGCTGCGTGCGTCCATTAGAGAGAGAAATGAAAGGGGGGGGATGTTCTAAAAAGAAATGTCTTGGTACTTCTATAATCAATGGTAGTCAAAATGAAGGAAGGAAGATTGCTATGCTCTGTATAATACCGCTCAATAAGACATGAAAATTATTTCAATGTATTTAAGCAAATTTTTGTTTAAAATGCAAGCAATTTATTCTGTGTTTTAAAACTGGAAAATATTT